>RYFJ01004009.1:0-74309 GCA_003991445.1 Oryza meyeriana var. granulata
GCTGAACATGGGTGTCCCCTATCTTTGATCGAGAGGATAAAATAGATGATGAATCGACGTTGGTGATCCGACTACAACTGTCCAGAGACGTTGCGCTTTAGCAATCGTTAACACCAACTCTAGAAGCCTTTTCGCAATCTCGCGATGCTACGATCAGCCCCAACCACGAGAGTAATTGTTCCTAAAGCAAATTGAGAACTAGCAAGAAACAAGATAAACAAGCAACCAATGCGAAATAAAGATGAAGGTTTATTCAAGAGAACAAACGGTTGGGTCCGAAGACGAGCAAACTGTGCGATCTAACCCGATCACGGAATACATAGTAAGTACGACGCTAACTTTAATCTAAACAAAACCCAATCTATTTGTGGCAGCCAAAAGGTATTAATAGGATGGAGGAGGACCACAGGGGTGTGGGTCGTTCTCCAACCCTAGGAACACGACCCCAATGGACCCAGCTTGATTCATGGGCCTTCGGCCCAAAAATCGTGGACGCCCAGCACCCTTAAACAGGAAACCTCTCGTCTCTAAAATGACGATTGTAGAACGAATTCCCCAAGCAGATATGAGCATGAATAATAGACCGTGGAAAGTAAACTTGATAAGCGCAATGAAGTACTAAAACTCCAAACGCGGAGTGTGTATGAAGTCGTGGCGGGCTGTCACAAGTTGGCTATCGTACAGTCCGAATTCCTTGCCTGCACGAATCGCTTCTTGCTGAGCCCTCCCATGCGATAAGTGTGGACGTATCGATGGTGTTGATGTTCCCATCCATCATAGAACCACTTAAAAAACTTGATTTTTTTGGTAATCTTATAGACCTAACACTAGTCACATCCCTCACGCAATAAGATTGAAAGGATCCAAACCTTCCTCTTCGAAGCGAAACGGACGTGGCCAAAAATATAAAAAAAGATCCGCCCTAGTCACTCATAGGGGCATATTCTACCCGAGGTAGTAGAGATAGTTAGATTCCATTTTCAGATAAATCTCTCTCCTATATAAAGGTATCTTTGGATAGAGATTAAAATAGGGGGTCCCTATAAAACGAAATATATGCGAAAACGTGCCATTTTTGATTACTACTACTATTTCCCCTAGACTTTTGAAGGAACATTCATTTTTTCTTAATTTTAGCTGAGTTGGTTGGAGCATAGACAGCAAGCAGAAGCCCAGGAATAAGGTCAGATCGTCCATAGAGCAGTCAACTATAAGTATAAGACTTCTGGCCGAGAGAAAGGCAGTCTCTCCTGGAAACATTGGCCCTTTAATTCCTCTTCTTCTTTTCACACGGGCAACAATTGGGAATTAAAACAGACCGTGAACCAGTGAGTCTCAAATGTAAAAAAAAAGTATGAAAGACTTATTCTTTTGAAAAAGGAGAATAATGAGAATGAAAAGATTATTTTCTTGAGTTATTATGTGTTAATTTACTACCTTTGGCTTTGGCGAAAAGTTTTCTACTTTGAATTCTTGACAAGTCCAAGTGGGAGGAGATTATTAACGAGGTCTTAAAGAATCTTCCTTTTAGTTCTCTTCGACTGTATCGACATGCATTCCTAAACCACATAAGCCAGGGAGATAGCCCATAATAACTATATTGATTCTTATATTTCTTATATATACCCATAAGTTTCAAAAGATTCCTGTTATACCATATCCAAAGATTGAGTACATTTGTTGTTAGCAAGCTTAATACTAATAGGATGTATGTTATAGGAGAGCAGCAGTTATATATTTACAATCATCGTGTTGTGACCTGTGCGATTACCGTCAAATTGTCTTTTACAACACATATTTAACATTTCTTCTTCTATACTGTTATATTTGTTAGTTGGGATTTTTCTTGATGGTTATCACTACCCGTTGGTAATAACAGCTCTAGCTGTCTGACTAGAGAGCCCGAACAACCGTTAAATATGAAAGTCTATCTCTTTCACTCTAGATTTCACACTCTAATGCAAATCGTGCACACACGAAGCGAAATAATATAATGACAGAGAGTGAGATAGTTTTGTGAATCAATGAGTTGACACTAAAAAGAAGAAAAGCGAACAATATAATGAATATAAGAAGAATTGCCAGAATGAGACTAATGTAGGTAAAAGAGAGGAAGGTGTCCTCTCGCGGGAGATTCTCGGAAAAGTGAATAAGGTGGAGCAGAGAAGAAAAGGCCAAGCTATCATATTAGGCAAAGCAAGTATCGGGCATGCGAAAAACAGTGGTAAGAAAGTAAGTAGGATCAGTATCAACTGATATTCTTTACCTTTTGGTGAACAAGCGGTACGCTGTCATCTTTCTTTTCTTTTGTTGCGTACTTGGTAGCCTCCTTGTCCCCTTGATTTGATTCCGACTACTTTCCCTATTCGGTATTTCAGAGGCTGGCCGTATTGGCTACAGCCTTGTCTTATAGGAGTATCAGATCTGCTTTACCTCCTTAGTGAAATTGCTGCATGTCTGGTTTGTCTGGACCAGGGTGCCTTTTGCCTATATGATTATTAGCTTCCTTACTTTTAACTACTCTTCTAAACCACGACTAGGCGAGGGTAGGAAAATTCACCCAACAATAGCAGTGAGTTAGCTATAACTACTAGCCTAGAGTAAAGTAGTAGGCTTCTGAGGAGTAAGCCGTAATTCCGTTAATGCAGAAAAGATCTTCCCAGATAGTAAGAGTACAACCAAAGAACCAGAAGCAAGACCTCACTAGCCATGGAGCACGAAGGTCCCAAAAAGCATAGTTTCCCCTCCTAAACAAAACCTCTCCAAAGTTTTTACCGGTTCTCCAGGAAAGTATGATTGGTCTTTCAAAACAATAGTCATATACTTCCTTTCGGAGATAACGGCCTACCCGAACAGGCTTTATTTGTGGTAACATCTATGAAGCTTAGCACGAAAGTATAAACTTAGAAGAGAAAAACAAATTGAGGAAAAAATAACTAAATCTTTAGTTACTAACTCCAAAGTAGAACTAGAATCAAATAATCCATTTTATCACGTAACAGTTCCACAATTGGCGATTACCAAACCATTCCCCCCCATTAACACGCTGTGTTAGATATGGGTCCCTTGAGAATACGCCTCCTCAACATCAATGGCTAATGGTGGTTCTGGGACGATGCCAGAATATTAATAATGCGATCACCCATTTTAGGGAATCCGGAAATGATGCGGAACAGGGTTAGTGACATTGATCCAGAAGAAGCTCAACAGGCCACTTGAATAGCTATCATCTCTTAACATGAGTAGAGCTTGAGGGTACGAAAGAATTGGTTGAAGCCGAAGCTAGCTCCAACGGTGCTAGAATATGAGTCGAGGCTGTTACATGGATTCCCCCATCTAATTGAAGACAACCCAAACGGATTCGAGAAAAATAGTGAGAACCAGCCGCCTGACAAATATGGTTCAATCGATTCAAGTACCAAACCCAGATGCCTTAATAATATATAACTCCTAGTCTATATATGGTAATATCCAGCCCATAAATGCTAGGCGTTTATATAAGGGCTCCAAAAAAATTCTTTTCATTCTAGGAACTTAAGAGTGTATGAAGTCTCATAGTCAACTCTTAGCGGAACGATAAGACTCTATTTCACTAGTTATTTAATTTAGCTTTGAGGGCACAACTAACGTCAAGGTAATCCTCCTTTGAAACACTTTGGATTGCTCCGAGATGAGATCACCTAATCCTCACATCTTTCATCTACTGCTTGCTGCTCCAGACCTTATCCCTAATGCATATAGACGAATCACATTGAGCACGTGCATGGGAAATCAAAACAAGGTGAATCTTTCCTATAAAGCTATGATGTTATGATATCAGTAGAGAATAGTTTTTACCTATAGTACCTTGCTTGTGCTTAGGTTTGAGGGATTGCATCATTGGAGATTGGAAGACGAGAGGAGTAGCTTGCTGGGCCCAACGGCTAGTTTAGTGGCGCTCTATTATCCATGGAAAGCACGGTTAAGTCTGCAATATCATGACACAGCCTGGAACTATTTCCGGAGTTGAGCAAGATCTATTGTATTGCGTCCAATTGCTTAATCTCAGGTTTACTATAAAGTGAGGAGGACTTACCCTTGAAAGGCCCTACATGCAATTCAACCCTTCCCCCCACAAGGAAATATAAGGCAAATTGGGCATTTGGCCCAACTCGACTCCGATTGGCTACATCCAAATTAATTAGCCAAACACCCTCAATACGACTCCAATTTGGAACGTTGAGTACTGGGGAAAGCTGACATCGAGCCATTCCAGATTGTACTCGAAGGGGCACAGATCCCGCTTGTGCTTACGCCACAAGACCGAAACAATCAGCCGCATTGTAATCTAAAAGTCATTCATATGAGTCCTAGTTGTTCCAAGTGTTAGGGATGGATTATTATATGTCCATGTACTTGACCAAACCAGGTCCAGACCACCATTTATTCAGAGTGTCCATCATTGCCTCTTGTTCTCTCCTAGGGTGCGCCCATCGCGCCAATCTATGAGAGGGGAAATTGGAGTTGCCAAATATTGTTCTGCCTCCTCCGGCGAATTTCAAGGGTTCAATAGGTCCACTCTTGCCGTGAGTCCAGGGATCCAATCTATAAAAGCGTGTGGTTGTCCTATCTAGGTGAAAGGTGCGTTGCACGGGCAGCGTGTGTTCCTCCAATTGTAGGTTGCACGGTCGTATCCAGATTCTACGTCGAGAAGGCCGGGCGCTTTCCCCACCTACCTAAACCAAATCAAAAACAATCAGAGCGCAGGGAGCCCACCTCTTCATTATCTTTCGTAAGAAAACTAGGTGACTAACTGATCCTTTCTATCAGTTGATAAAAGAGCCCCCAATGCAAAAAATGCATGTGGGTCGTGGAGAATCTATCACTCGACGATATTAGTAATCCGTTGATTGTTTACCGAGAAGGCCTACCGCAATCCATATAGCCCTAATATATACGTCTTTTTTTCATTTGTGGATGGATATCTTATGTTTCCATTTAGTATAGTTTGCTTTCCTTATTTAGTATACCTACGGCCGTATCCGACATAGAATAGAGATAAAAGCAAACCATAGGCTCATTCATAAGAAAATCATAGGGAGAAAAAATATTTTGATCAAATCATACAAATGGCCTATCCCTTTACCTGTTGCCTCCTCTCAAATAGGATATGCTCTAAAGTCCCTAGACTCCTATAATGACTGCAACGATATTCTCCATGTTGCAACTTCCTATTTTGTAGTTGGATTTCAAGACTCTTTAGCCCCGCAGTTAATGAAGGAAGGACCAGAAAAGCTTTTTGTATGAATCGGGTATAGAACCCATGGGGGCTTGGTACAATTCCGAATTACGCTATTTACAGGTTTGCGCTAGTTTTTGTTGTTTTCAATGTGGAACGTCTTTCTCTACCCTTGGGCAATGAGTTTCGATGTATGGGTGTATCCGCTTTTACGAAGCTTTCATTTTGTGCTTATCTAGTTGTTGGTTTAGGTTTATGCAGGCGAAAAGGAGCCTTTGGAATGGTTCTTAAGTGAATTAAAAAAAAGAAGGAAAACATTACATTGACACATCGTATTCTAAGAACAAGAAAAAAGGATTAACTAAAGATAGTACTCTTTCTATTAGTTCATTTCCTATAATCTATCTTTCATTCACTTCATTCGAAGATACTTGTAGCATTAATAAAATTTTTCCTGCTGATTCATTCTACTATTGCAACTCTATGTTGAAGCCTGATCTAATAGATATCTCATACTGAAATTTCCAATAGAAACGACTACTCACCACAACCATCTAATCTCTCCCACAAAGTAACACACTAGGCTTCATATCTAGACATCTCCAATTATACTTTCATCCATCTATATTTAACTCATATTCGAGCTTATTCCGAATAAATAACGCATCTAGCTTAGACCCGATACAAGATAGAGAGATTCTTTTCTTCATACCACTTAGTTCTATTCTATATTTACTCATATCTCGATGTTTCGTAAAAGCTATACTTTTCCAGCGGATAAAGGAAAAGGATAAAGAGACCAGAAACTTATACCTAACCGGGTAGTCCAACCTTTATCCCCCGCCACAACTTAACGCCAATGTATGAGTAACCTAACCCCTCAGAAATCACTTATCCCTATAACATAAGCCTTAACGTCTGAACCCAATTGAAAGAGCCCTAAAGTTCTCCCACCCGCTATAGTATCGACAAGACCTCAGCACATACAACTGATTATTGCGAGTTCAGCCCAAGTCAGGGATCGAAATTCACCAAGTCAACCTAAACCGGCTAATCTCGTTTAAGGATTAGACAGATCACGAACATAAAGACGTCCACCCATTCAGGGGGCAGCCGCACATAACGGACAGTATCACTTGGATGGCCGAAAAAAACCCCGCGCCCCCCCCAAACAACCGGGAAACATTTCCCGCAAAATCTCATTTCCTTCCAGATGAACTATCACTACGTACCCGCCTAAAAAATGTTAGGCGTGTCTTAACATACCGTATCTAGAAAACGATCACCTACTCCTCGACTACCGAAACAGGGCCACTCTTCTCCAAGCTAGAGGAGAGACTTGACTTTGATACCGACGTTGATCCTTATTTTTGTGATGATTTCCTGCTTAGAGTCTCTATTTGTTGATGATACTATACTTGCTTTTAGGTAGGATGTGCATCGGACCCCTTAGCTCGAGCAAGTACACCAATGAAGAAACATCGGGTAAGCCGCTATATATCAGACTTTTCCCATTATAGAAATTGAAGATGCCACTTTTCCTATTATCGAAAAAGATGACGTCTTAACCAAACAGTACTAACTAGATAGGAGGCACGGGAAACCCGTGCAGCCATTTTCTCGCTAGGCATGATGAGTTGTTTTGTTATCAAAGTCAGTAATTGGAAACAAAGTTCCTAGAGTATCTGGCTCCTTCCGAAGATAGTGCTCTGTACCTGCTCCTCCAAGAGGAACTTGATAATCTAGGGTTGGACCCGCAATAAACTAGTCAAGTGCATTTGCCTATACCACAGACAGGGTAGAAAAACTAAAGTAGAAGATGCAGAGTGCCAACCAGTTCACCACTTTGGATTTAGAATTTAGGAAAGAAAGGATTTCTATTCGATGGAGCCGCAACGCCCGTTAAAAGTGTCCTTGCCATGATAAAAGACGCAGGAAACGACCCACCTACCGCTAGGGGCTACTTAGTATATTTGGTGGTAGATGGCTTGCCTTTACTCTTCTTTCTTTCAAACGGGAACAAGGTGAAAACAACCCTAAAAGCTAAATTGAACTATTCCTCACTCTTTAGAAGCATGAGAAGTAGGCGGATCTCTATCTAAATACACAGCCCATTAATTCCGGGAAGTCCAGGAGCAAAAAGAAAACGGTTGATGCGCCGTCCGCTCTATCTTTCGCGCTAGTGCCGCTCAATCCGTTGCTTGTTTGCTCCCAATGGTGAAATTGAAGGTGCACGAGGCGCATGCAGTGAACTTGTGTGTCTGAAAAATAAAAACGGGGTGGCGAACAACCTGTAGCTCCTTGATTCCTTACGCAAGTTAGAGCCTTATGAAGAGGGAAGACTGCTTATTAATAGGCAACTTTTGTTTAGAAATAAAAACTCATATTTGTTTGAGCCCTTGATCCAGGTAATGAGGCTATGGCCTAAAGGATCTGAGTGCTGCGGTCCTTACCTACCCTTTCGAACGGGGATAAAACTTAAACCCAGTCCTCCTCCTATTTCTTCTACTAGACTTATCTTTAGGCAGCGCCGCCTTGCTATAGTTATAGTGGATGTTATCAAGGAGAGAGACATTAGCTTTAAAAGCACAATCTTTGACATGTTCTCAGTTAACATGACGCATATTATAGAAGGTTCCCATCGTCAATCAAAAAGCTCCAATTACCTTTCCGAATGATCGGAAAAAAAGCATGTGTTAGCTATATATTCAAATCTTACTCACCTTAGAGACCAAAGAAAGTGTTATGAATGTTGACTCCTCTTTTCTAGCTTGATAGCAAAGAAATCCCTTTGAAGAGTAGAAATCAGCCAGCGCTTCGCTTTCCTTTCCTCGATCTATGTTTTCAAAAGGCACCCACTGATAGCGATGTTGTAGTGGAGATGGTAATTTGGATATGGGAATGAAACAGCTGTGGAAACTCATTTTTGAAAGGGCGGTTTCCTTATTACTTTATTTAATGGAAGAGCTGCTTCTTGAAGGAAACACCCTGACACTCAAATCAAAAAGCCCAGAAGGAAGCCTTTAGGTGGTGTCTGAAAATAGCAATTGAGATCAAAGCCATCGCTGCATAAACAAATAAAAACAAGGCCGCTCGATTCCTAGTTTCTTTTGAGAAAAAAAGCTAGTACCTAGCCTTACTTCAATGCATACTGGGACTGGCCCTAGGTGATCTCCGACGCCTGCCACTAGATGGAGCCATGCATGTAATACAAATAAACATTGTACAGGCGCCAAACCTAATAGAAATTATTACACTTCCATTTAGAATACAAGATATACCCTTGCCCTTGAATTTGCTTGGAGAAACAATAGGCTGCCAGCAATCTTGCACAAGAGATTGATACGATTATGCAAGGAGACAGTGACAAGCATATTCATCTAGGATGAACAGCAAGAGTTCAGATAAGCCGACTTTGCAAAAAGAAGACTGACCAATGAAAATTCACCCCTCATCATAGTAAGGCATGAGGCTGCCATGAATAAACTGCGACACTCCCATTGATTCAACCAACTTGAACAAACTCCTCCTCGATGCTCTAAATAAGTCAGGTTCCCAATTATGGTACCTAGGGACCATGTCGTGGGTTACCAACAAGGGACTCTCGCTGGGAAAAAAGTTATGCTCGTAGTTCCCAGTCCCTTTCCTTCTTCATGCAATCAGTTGCAATACAAATCTGTGTTCAATAAAAAATAATAGAAATTGAATGAAACATTT
Source organism: Oryza meyeriana var. granulata (assembly GCA_003991445.1). Taxonomy (NCBI): domain Eukaryota; kingdom Viridiplantae; phylum Streptophyta; class Magnoliopsida; order Poales; family Poaceae; genus Oryza; species Oryza meyeriana. The sequence goes on from RYFJ01004009.1 coordinate 8,936, forward strand.
ATATATATACACATATACTTATGATATATATAAAATCCCATCAGTGCAAAAGGGCATCCAGAAAATGCTTGGCAGCCACTCTTCTCAATAGTTGTCTTGTTTTGTACTGTTTGGCCACCTCTTGCAAATTTTCTAAGGTGAGTCATGTGCACTGTTGGACCCCAAGCATACTACTAAAGCTCATCAAGGTTTTAAACATAGTCCTAGAGAAACATAGGCAACACGAATCATCACGAGTTCAAATCCTTTCTGCAAAGCCTTGATCCCGGCTTACAAAACACAAATTATTAGATTGCCTTGTTTGCATTCGAATCGAAATCGAGCTACTACTAATAACACTCAAGCCAGGAATAGAAAGAAGCAGCTTACTAACTTTTTAGAATAAGCAGACCTGAGTAGGCGGTAGTTCCAGACGAGGGTTAGCTGATGAATTGAGTTAGAGCTGGCTTGTCTTTGGATTTCTTTGATCTCGTCATTTGCAAGGCGGTGCTCGTAATTTCCCCCAAGAGGCTGCTATGCTTGGAGGTCTAACGGACTTTCGTCCTTCGACATCCTATAGGCGGCTTCGCTATCGCTATTGGAAAGGATGCAGCTCCACCCCTAGGCTGAAACTGAGAAAGTCAACCGTTGCCTTAGCTTTGTAGAGGAAGCCACATCATCCCCACCTATCACACCTGATGAAACCCATGGACTCACATGTCGGTGGGCCATGGCGTAAAACCAGACGTCATCATAGATAAAGATTATGCCATAAAATACATAATACGGGTCTGGTCAGGCTGCAAAAGTTGAGATCACGTCGGTGGGCCGTATGCGGATTATTGACTGCCTGCCTGATAGAAGTGAACGATTTGGTACATGGTAACGCTGTAAGTTGATATCTCACCCATGAATAGAGGGCTGGCTAGCATCTCACCTCAAAAAAGAGAAACTTGTCTCACACCAATATCATATGCTCGTTTTCGAAATCAGTGTTATGCTCCTCTTCTTTGCTTACACCTGTTACCACACCTCTTGTGCAGTGACAACACTACTGGGACTTTACTTAGCTGTGGGGGACTTACTCTCCTATCCACCACTGGTACTAGTTTGTTGGCCAACACTTTTAGTAAATGATCTTCTCTATAAGGAAGGCTGATTGGTCTATACTTTGATTCTGTTAATGGAGTATTGCAGAAGAGTTCTACCAACCCAAGTATCTTCGTTTCAGTTCTCTCTCTCTTTTTTGACCTGCTACTCTGCTGTTGTTTTGGCCTTTCAAGGAGTTTCTCTTTTGGGCAAGGGTTGTTGAAGTGCTCTTTTTTAAGTAAGTAGAGCAGTAGGTTAGCCTTGCGAGCGGCGACAAAAACATAGCCTTTTTGTCTTGGAATCTTTTAATAAGTACAAAAAAGGAAGGAGAGATGAAAATTAGATGAATCAGACATGCATCGCTTTCATAAAAAGTAAATCAAAGAAAGAATATTGAAATTTTCCTTTGCCGAACCACATTCCTTGTCGAGATCAATCAGCAGGCTAATGCACCATCAGAGTGGGTGGAGTGAAGTAGGTTTCATTGCTCATATCTGATGAGAACATCCCGTTCCATGGATACAACTCATTCACCACAAGGACCACTTACTCGAGCTCGTGCTCCAACTTAATTACCAGGTGAATTCATTCCTAGTTCATATATTATTGAGAATAGTCGCTACCTGATGCAAATGATTTAATTGTGATTTAGAAATCTGGCGGAAAGGATGAAGGAAAGGGACAAGTCAAGCAAGAATTCGAGATGGACTCGTTCTGGAATCAGATTCGGACTGCTGCGATGGTACCAACCCAGACAAACGAAAAAAAACTACCAAGTTCAAACAGGCATAATTCCTCATACGGACTCCGTTTGGGCGTTCTTGTACTTCATGGAAAGCTTATGAAGTCTACTTTCAACAGATCCAACCTCATCTTCAAAACTCCATCCGAGCCGGCCGCAATCATCAAACAATCCACATCAGTTCCTGAGTCCGAGTCAAACGGGTGCTGCCGCCATCCCACTAGCCCCATGGGCCTTGTAACCCTAGGTGTGCGTGTGGGACGTCCCTCCTTGGTCATCTCCCTATTTAAGAGCTGCCACCTCCCCTGTTATGACTTGAATTTCATTGAGTTTAGGTTTAGCCATTGCGCAAACTTTTATTCTTTAGTTGTGTCAGACGACCACCTGTCCAGACAGCTTCGGGATCCCAACGTTTGTGTTCGCTTAATATAATTTAGCTTCATTCATTTCAATATCAGATTGCCTGCGTCCATTCTGCTACGTTCTTTGATTGCTTGCGGGAATTGAACTTCGTGTTCAGGTTGATCTCGCCGCCAGCGGGGTCAATAACATCACACTCGGAGTTGCTTCAGCATTAAGGCAACAAGCAACGTCGTGCGTCTCTCACCGAAACAACCTTGAGCTCTGATACCACTTGATGCGAGGTTCGGTCCCCGATCTTTCGATGGAGAACGTAATCACGATTGGTAGAAACCCTCCGTTCACGGCCCCGACTACAAACTATCCATGATGTTGCGCCTTAGGACCGATACACCGATTCCAGAAGGTGAACGCGATCTTGTGGAGCGCATCAACCGGCCACGAGGGTTCTCGTCCTGCAAGCCAATCCGAGAACAAGCAAGAGCGAGTTGAAACAAGCACTGAATTGCTAAATCAAATATGATAGTTTCAATTCGAAAATACAAAGAGGTGGGGTTCAATAAACAAGAAGACGGGCGATCTAGTCGACACGCGTGCTTCAAGCGAAGTAGCAGTGGCTAAAACTTCAATCTATCAAAAACCCTCCCTGTTCATGGCGGCTCTAGAGACATATAAATAGATGGAAGGACGACTTCGAGGGTGTTGGGGTCGTTCTCCAACCCTAGGATGCGCCCCTAATGGGCTCAACTTGATACACAGCCCACGGGCCAAAATAAGGTGGCACAGCACCGTAGACAGAAAAGGTCTCGATAGTATTTCGACGTTTCTGGACGATTCTGATAAGATATGGACGTGAGGCCAGATCCATTGGAAAGTAGACCTTATAATCTTTCCATGAAGTACTTGAACGTCCAAAACAGAGTCCGTATGAAGTCGTGGCAGCCGTTAGAAATTGGTGCTGTCCTGCAGTCCGAATCCAACCAGCATGACTCCCTCTCCTAGATGGTATTCTCCTTGTTCTCCTTGGTTTCTAAGCCAACACAAGAGTACACGGGTTTCATGGTCTAAAGAAACGAAACATGAACTTAAGAGGAAGTACTTGATGATTTAATTGACGTGCACAGAGCGCGAGTCATAGGACCTTGTGTAGGTGTAGATGTATAGCGTGAGGATGTATCGATGGTGTTGATGTCCTCATCACTTCATACCACCTTTTTTTATTACATTTGAAATTCATGTTCATGGGTCTGTTTAAATTCCCAACTGTTGCCCATGTGAAAAAGAAAGAAAGAGAAAATTACGCCATGTTTCCTGAGAGAGACTGCCTTTCTCTCAGGCCAGCAGTCTTATACTTATAGTCGACTGCTCTATGATGATCTAACCTCTTTCTTGGCTGTGCTTGCTTGCTATGCTCCAAACCAATTCAGGTAAAAATAGAAAAACGATGTTTCATTGAAAAAAGTCTAAGAAATAGTAGTAGTAGTCAAAAGTGCACCGTTTTCCATATATTTCGTTTTATAGGGACCCCTATCTTTATCTTCTATCCACAAAGATCACCTATCTATATAGAGAGAGATTAAGTCTAAAAAATGATCTTAGACTATCCTCTACCCGGGTAGATATGCCCTATGAGCGACTAGGCCGATCTTTTTTTATATATTTTGGCCACGGTCCGTGTTTCTGCTCTGAAGAGGAAGGTTGGATCTTCAATCTTTGTCGTGAGGGATGTGACCTATGTTAGGTCCATAAGATACCATAGTTTTTAGTGTTCTATGATGGATGAGGAACATCAACAACGACATCAACACCGGCATTCGTGATACGAAGTCCACACTTACGCATGGAGCAGATCAACAAGGAAAGCGATTCGTGCAGGAGGATTCGGACTGTACGACAGCACCAACTTGTGACAGCGCCACAACTTTCATACGAACTCGGAGTTCTAGTACTCCTCATTGAAAGCTTATCAAGTCTGCTTTCAAGGGTGATCCAGATTCATGCTCATAGCCACTATCTGCTTGGAATTGTCTACAATCATCATTTTAGAGACGAGAGGTTTCCTGTTTAAGGTGGCTGCGTCCACCATTTTTTGGGCCGAAGGACATGAACTCGAAGTTGGGTCCATTGGGCTCGTGTTCCTCTGATTGGGTTGGAAGAATTACTCCAACACCTGTGGTCATCCTCCCATCCATATTCAATACCTTTAAGAGCCGCCAGACAAACAGATTGGGATTTTGTTAGATTAAAGTTTAGTGTCGCTACTTATAACTGTGTAATTCCGTGATCGGAACCTTATGATCGCCGTTTGCTCCTTCGGAACCCAGCACCACAGTTGTTCTCTTGAATTAAACCTTCATCTTTATTCGCAAATTGAGTTGCTTGTTCATCCTTGTTCTTGCTAGTTTTCTGATTGCTTACAGGAATAATTACCTCATGGTTGGGCTGATTACGTGCATCCTCGAGATTGCGAATAGCCTCTGGAGTTGGTGTAACGATTGCTAAAGGCGCAAACGTCTCTAGATGGTTGTAGTTGGATCACCAACATCGGTTCATCAAAAATCGACTTTATATCTCTCACCGAAAGATAGGAGAACAAGAAACCCATCGTTAACACATCAATTATTCACCTCACGAATAATGAGTAGGTAGTTTTGATCCTTTGATTCTTTATCTTCCTAGTAAACGGGGCGATCTAGAGAAATAGGTCGAATATTACTATATATTCCAAGAAGACTTGTAAACAAAGGAACTTTTTGTTCAAAGTAGGAAGATTTCGGTTTTCTCTCTTTCGCATGTTTCAATAATAAGAAGTACTTTGAAATGAAACAAATTTCCTCTTCATTCTGTTGTGTTCAGGAGAAGGAACTGCCTAAGCATTATTTTGCGGATCCAAACTTCTTTGTTTCTTTTCGAAGTCTTCTTCTTGCATATAAGAACGCAAGATAGAATCTTGCAAAAACCAGGATTTGAGAGTAAGCGGCATCCCCTCTGAGTTGTGAGTAAGCGGAACCATTCTGTTTTGTTCTCCTCCAGATTCTGACTGGTAGTAATTTGCCTATGATTTTTCCAACTGATATGTCGATATAGAAAGATTCCTTATTTCTTCACCGCGGGTTCTCGCGTCATTTTCTTGAAGTGATATTAGATCACCGTGGAAACTTTCAAATTGCGTAATGGTTATTGATGTGAACGTGGTGTCCGATCTTTCGATGAGAGGATAAGGATTGATGGAGCGACGTTGGATCCGTTACTACAACGTCCAGGGATGTTGTGCCTTAGCAATTGTAAACCAACTCTAGAGGCTGTTTGCAATCTCGACGGATGCACGATCAGCCAACCATGAGGGTAATTGTTCCTGTAAGCAATCAGAACTAGCAAGAATAGATGACAAGCAAGTTAATTTGCGAATAAAAAAAAAGGTTTAACTCAGAGAACAAACGGTGGGGTTCCGAGATGAGCGAACCAGCGATCTAACCGACACAGGATTACACGGTAAAGTAGCGATGCTAACTTTAATCTAACAAAAACCCAATCTGTTTGTGGCGGCTCTAAAGGTATTAATAGGATGGGAGACGACCATAGGGATACATGGGCCTTCGACCCAACAACAATGTGCGTCAGCACCTTAAATAGGAAACCTCTGTCACTAAAATGATGATGATTGCGGATTATTCTGAGCATATGAGTATGAATCTGGATCCTTTGAAAATAGACTTGATAAGCTTTCCGTGAAGTACTAGAACTCCCAAATCAGAGCCCGTATGAAGTCGTGGCAGCCGTCACAAGTTGGCGCTGTCGTATAGTCTGATTCCAGCTGCGCGAATCCTTTTCCTTGTTGATCTCCTTCCTTTCCTTGTTGACCTTCTCCATCATTTCTGAGCAACAAACAACACGTATGGATCTCCATGGTCTACATAAATTGGAGGCAACTTAGAAAACGAACTCACGTTGATAATTAAGTTGACGTGCACGAGCGCGAGTAAGCGGCGGCATAGGTGTGGACGTATCGATGGTGACTGATGTCCTCATCAGCTATTCTCTTTTTTTTTTTTTAGTATAGAGCGGCTAAGTTAGTGCTGTTCAAGGAAGTGTAGCTGTTCCAGGTACACAAACGAAGGGAGATTTGTGTAACCCCGAGCTCTTGATGAGACGGTGTGGCCAAAGTCAATCCTTTGTGAAAAAAGTCATGTATTTTCGTTGGCTATAGTGATCAGCACAAGGGGTACTGCTGTTATGATCCCCGCACACGGAAAAAAACTCATCTCAAGACATGTACATTTGAGAAACCAGGATTTGCTCGCTACTAAAAGCCTCTTCTCAGGGGGGAGATACACACACGCGCGATGACTGCTTTGCCACCGCCCACTCTATGTGCTCCGATTAGCGTTCCGACGCCTGGCAGTGCACACGCGCTCAGATTCGGTTACCACGCCACATTCCGCTTCAGACATAAAGGACATTGAGGGGGTCCGGCCCTATCATACTGGAAGTCCCATGCTTTTCGTTTTTTCTTTCTCGTTTGCGTTAGGATTGAAACCTAAGCTAATTAAGCTACTATCTCTGGAGAATGGTATCCGTTCATTTTTGCCTGTCGATAAGCGTATAAAGGATGAAGTCTAAACGAATGTGCCTTGAGAATATTAGCATTGGGCACTCTAACTCGAAGGAAGAAGCCGAACTAGTCCAGTAACTTGAACTCAGACTATCTACAAAAAAGATGGAGTATTTATTCAGTTGCTAGTTGGAGATGCATTCACTCCTAAACTAAAGAACTAATTCTACTGAGCTAGCCTCCCGTTATGCACCAATGCTTGAATAGGACCGTTGACCTTTACCAACTAGTTTCTTATAGTTGACCAAATACAGTTCAATCGATTGAGACAGCAGGGCGGATGTGACTGATGGATTTGAAGAAGGAACTCATTTTTTTACTGATTCTGACCGTTTACCAAAAGAGCAGTATGGTTCAGAAGAGGTACTCATAATACAGATATCGTTTAACGAATTGCTCGATTGATTACCGACTCATCCAATATTTGATCAGAAGTGAGTTCATTGTTGTGTGTTGTCGTTATAGCGAAACCTTTCCTTGACAAAACCATTCTCAGCTAATAGAAGCCGAGCTATCTATCCAGATCAGGGTTGAACGAAGCGAATGGAAAAGCCAAAGAAAACATAAATTCATTGCAATTAGAAACCTGTGACTCTACAGCCAGGGTTCATTGGCGATGTAAGATAGAAAGAATGGGGAGTTAGGGCTTAGGTTTCCTCTGTGGCCAGTTCCAATTCCAAATCATTTGCCAACATGCGGACTCACTTCTCTTTTATGGGATAAAAGCCCTTATCCAAGTTGTCTATTTACGTGGGTGAATCAAGTACGTCAGAGCTTGTGGTAGAAGATTGGGCTCTGCTACGCAGATCCATTCAACTAGGAAAGAAGTACGCATTGCTGACTGACTGCTTGATCAATCCTAGTTACTAATAGCTAATCAAGTTAGAGTAGGGTGTCCTCGCATCTTCTTCGGCTTTTGCTACGGTCTGTTCTTCCTTCAGTTCAGTCCTTCCTTCAAGATTTTAGCCTGCGGATCTCTCTCTTCAAAGCATATCTTTCGGCGCCAGTCTTTCTTGCCTTACCTTAACCCCGCTTTCACGTGGTGAATTGTTATGTGATCACTTTACGGTATTCTTTAAGCTTTCTTGGTCCACCGGACAGAGAGGAGAACTGCTCAGCTTCCTTCTTTCCCTAGCACACACTTAGTAGATAGTAGGCACAGTCTGCTAAGAAACTCATCGAACTTTTACTTGTGGAGTGAGACCTGTGCTCGACATGGTGCGAATTTCAGTGCTCTTTCTCCCGGTATGGTTCACCACATGCTTGTGATCGATCTCTCTCAAGCTAGGTTTGGTATCGGTATCAGTGGAAGTCTGTCATTGAATTGAAGTGGTAAGCGGGCGTACGGTCTATATATTTCCTCCTATCAGTGGCATTAGTTCCTTTTCATTTTCTAGATAGATGGGCAGAATATATCTCCTTATATTCTATTCTAGAAAGGATCAAGGGCTCTCTCATCTCCTATTTGTTTGAGCCATTCATTATAGTGGTGGTGCCGGGAAGGCAGCTTAGCATTCTAGTCCTTTTGTGTAACGAATTGTAGCATGGGCAGGCAATCTCTTCGATTGATTCCCCTCTAGGAATTACTTTCATTAATTAGCCGGCCCACGGAGTGAAAATATCGAACTTAAACATATAAATAACTAGTATCTCAAAAAACAAAATAAAAGGCTTTCCTTTAAGCTTGTTAATGGAATTCCACAGGTGATGAGGACATCCCTTCCATGGATACACTCCTTCACCACAACATCATAGGACCACTTACTCAACCCGAGCTCGTGTTTCGTCAACTTTAATTACCAGGTGAATTCCATCCTAAGTTCATATATTATTGAGAATAGTCCGCTACCTAATGCAAATGATTTAATTGTGATTAGGAATCTAGGAAAGGATGAAGGAAATGGGACCAAGTCAGCAGAATTCGCAGAGATGGACTCTTCTGGAATCAGATTCGGACTGCCACGATGGTACCAAGTTCAAACGGCCATAACTGCCTCATACGGACTCTGTTGGGATGTTCTTAGTCACTTCATGGAAAGCTTATGCAAGTTTTTCTACTTTTGCTCCATGATTCCGTATCTAACGTGACGGAGTCTGGATCTCAATGTTGATGTATCATCATCTCTCGATCTATTTACAACTTACTAATTTCGCCGGATTCAACAATCATCATTCAAATTCCATTACAATCCACGTTGGATCTGAGTCGACGTCACGGGTGCTGCGCCATCCCCACTTGGGCCCATGTCCGCCATCCCCACTGCCCATTTCTGTAACCTAGGGTACCCAGTACAATCCTGCGCGTGGTGACGTCCCTCCCCTGGTCGTATCCCTATTTAAGAGCCGCCGCCTCCCTTGTTACGACTTGGCATTTCGTTGATTAGTCTTTTAGGTTAGCCCTTGTGCAACTTTTGTTTCTTCAGTGTGTGTCGGATGACAGCACCTGTCAACAGCTTCTGTGATCCAACATTGTATCGCTTTGGTTCGCAATAACAATTTATGGCTTCATGCATATATTCCAATATCAGATTGCCTACGTCCTATTCTTGTACCTGTTCTTCGATTGCACAATCCTCATACCTTCGCCGCAGGGATTGAACCTCCAAGTTCAGGTTGATGAGCGCGCGCGAATAGTGGGACCATGGGAATCAATAACCATCTCCGGAGTTGTATTCAGCGATTGCTAGGCGCAAGCGAGTCGTGCATTTGTAGTCGGATTGCCAGGGTCCTCTTCACCCACAAATTCATAGCTATCAATCTCATCGAATCCCCATCTGGGTATGAGACGGCACCATCAAAAAAAACGTCCCCATCAAGTGGTATCAGAGCTCAAGGTTGCTATCATAATAAAGGTGAGAATTTCAGTTTTCCATAGATTAGATTATGTTTTCCTTACCTAGAGTACACAAAAAAAAAAGGTTTTAAAATCAGTAGATCAATCTAGCCGAAACCAGTTTGAGCCTTGCAAATTTGTCTTTTCAGTACCTTAATGTAGTTGAAACTCTCGGTTGCGTGTCGTCGTTCCTATGCTGGTCTTAGCGTCTAGTCCGTAGAGTTGATCGTGTTCTGGTCACGTTTTTTGGTCTCACCGTAGGAGTTAGTTGGTTTGTCTACATCCAGGACTTGAGCGTCGTGTGTGTAAAAAATGGAAAAAAAATAAAAAAGAAAAAAGTGTAACTTTTACATACAAACCTCCGATTGGAGGCGTTTATTGACCCGTTGGAAAGGGAACGGAAGTTAGAGCGAAAAAAAGAAGTCTGCTGGAAATCAGGGGTTTTTAGATCCGCATGAACCTCAGGCCACACGCGCACCTAACTAGGCAGCTTCGACCCCAAAAAAAAACGTTGTTTAGGCCCTCAAAAAAACGGATTGCCCGCAAGAACCGAGGAAAAATCAAGTTTTTTCAGAATCTGCTCAAAGTTGACAGAAGCTTCTACAGGTGTTTCTAAGGCTCCCGTGCGCAGATGGAGCCCAACCTTTTCTAGTCCCTGAACTCCAGTGTACACATCTTCTAGTTTTATTTGTGACCGCGCTAAAACAGCTAATGTGTACCCGTTTGTGTTCTAGGCTCACGTCTCTAGTACGGTCTAGCGTAGGACCAACATTACGGCGTTGAACGATTTTCAGCTTGCATTTGCTGATCTTGATTATTGCTCTCCTTGCTACCATACTTGAGCCTTCCTAGCTACACCTTCTACACCGTACAGACTAAGCTGCACCTGGCAATCGCTCCATCAATCTTCGCAATACATTGTTGTCGCCTGGTTGCCGGTCACCACTGTGTGCTTGGTAAGAATTGGTAAGAAATTCGACAAGCGTTTGAGTGTGAGCGACTTTTGAACCCCCATACCCTAGTACTCGTTAGGGACATATTCTTTGTGTTTTTGCTAACAATGGCAGGTTCTGGAGATCAGGATGCACCTCATAGCCTCGTACGAGGGGATATCATACAACATTTCACGCGCGAAATGAATCGTCGTGCGGAGGTTTGAGGAGGAATGTAGAGTCACCAATGAGCAACTGGCCTCAGCTCGTGGGCGCTCAAATTGAGAACAAACACAGCGCTCGCTGCGATGGAGAGAGCACAAGGTATCACTAACACTTCTTTGTCAGTATTATGGCATGCCTTGAGGAGATTAGCCCAAGGTTCGGCTACTGTTCCCTGCCGCACGACGTAGAGGGACAAGATGAATTTCGACTATGTGGGTGATTCCGAGGCAATGGCAGGGCTAACCGCAACAACGACCGAGGAAGGCTCACGACGATGCGTTTTAAATCGACAAGGTATGCGAAGAGAACCCCCACTACGTGAGGACGTGACCGCGATGATATGCTTTTTGCTAAGGTTAAATTCACTATGCCTCCTTTCAATGGTAAATATGATCCGATGGTTATCTGTTGATTGGGATTAGCTGTTTGATCAAAAAATTTGCTTGCATGATTTCCTGAGATAGACGAGTTAGAGCTGCTACAGTGAATTTACTGGACTTTGCTTCTATCTGGTGGAAAGAAAGCATTGCCTGTCAACATCCCATAATACACCTAACACTTGGGAGGCTTTAAAATTGATTATGCGCCATCGCTTTGTTCCCTCATATACTATGCCCCTGATTTGTTAAATAAACTACAACGCTTACGACAGGGTGCAAAAGCTCTGTGGAAGAATTATTTATCAGGAATTACAAATGGCATGTTGCGTTGTGGGTTAGAAGAGGATGAGGAAGCATCAATGGCTAGGTTTTGGGAGGGTTGAATCGTGAATTCAGACATCCTTGATTACTAAGATTACAACTCCGATTACTAGATTGGTTTCATCTTGCTTGCAAAGCTGAACGTGAATTGCAGGGACGCCAGGCGAGATGAACGCGATCTAATATCTTTCTGCAAGTCGCACAAACTCATGGGCGTCCGCGCAAGCTGCTGCCCAACCCGTGGTGGGCGCACCACCACTTCCCTCAACAGCAAAGCAGCGCCCTACTATGTCAAATTCAGCGTATCCCGAGTTTCGAAGCACCCAAATCAGCACCACACTTCTGCAAGGAACTTCCTCTTCGGTTGCTTCGATAGACGAACGAGGGAATGTTCAACTGCCACCGTTGCAAAGGCTACGGACACATGATACGGGATTGTCCAAGCAAGCGTGTATTGATTTATACGCGATGATGGTGGGTATCCTCTGCTAGTGATTTTATGATGAAACATATGCTATGCTTGCAGATGATCCTGCAGGACATGATGATGGATCTGAACATGAGGAACATGTTGGCGCGAGATGCCGACAAGTATTGTGAGCCTTATAGTACAACACGTTACTAAGTGCTCAAGTGTCTCAGGCCGAGCAAAAACCAGCGCCATACATTTTGTTCCAAATCAAGGGCGTTGTCAATGAACGCTCGATTCGCATAATTGTTGATGGTGGGAGTTGCAACAATTTGGCGAGTATGGATATGGTGGAGAAGCTTGCTTTGCCGACTAAACCTCACCCCCATCGGATGATGAGAGTACGTTTTTCTATGGTCTCATACCATGATTATGTTGATTGCGACGTTGTTCCTATGCAAGCTTGTTCTTTATTATTAGGAAGACCTTGGCAATATGATACTGGATGCGTACATCATGGTAGGAATAATCAGTACTCTCTCATGTTTAAGGGAAAAGAAAATTGTGTTGCATCTATGACTCCTGAACAAATTATTTAAAGATGACATTGCTAGAGCTAGTAGAGAGAAGAGTCAGGAGAATAACTAGGAGTGAAAATCAGATTGTAGCAAATGAGCTTGAGCAACACAAAAAGAAAGAACCTAAATCTGCCCTTGTGAAGAGTAATGAAATTAAATTGAAAGGTGCTTGCTTTCTTGCTATCAAATCTGATATGACTGAACTGGATGCTAGTAATACTATTTGCTATGCATTAGTTTGCAAAGAAGCTTTGTTTTCATTTGAGGATATACCTTCTTCTTTGCCGCCTGCTGTCACTAACCTCTTGCAGGAGTTTGAGGATGTGTTTCCTGCTGAGATACCCCCAGGGCTGCCGCCAACTAGGGGTATTGATGCGAGGTTCGGTCCCGATCTTTCGATGGAGAAGGTATTCACGATTGGTGGGAGAAACCGACGTTCTCGGCCCGACTACAACTATCCACGATGTTGCGCCTTAGCGACCGATACACCGATTCCAGAAGGTGAACGCGATCTTGTGGAGCGCGATCAACCGGCCACGAGGGCCCTCGTCCTGCAAGCAATCGTAGAACAAGCAAGAGCGAGTTGAACAAGCACTGAATTGCTAAATCAAATATGAAGTTTCAATCTGAAAATACAAGAGGTGGGGTTCCAATAACAAGAAGACAGGCGATCTAGTCGACACGCGCGCTTCAAGCGAAGTAGCAGTGGCTAAAACTTCAATCTATCAAAACCCAATCTGTTGTGGCGGCTCTAGAGACATATAAATAGATGGGAGGATGACCAAGGGTGTGTTGGGGTCGTTCTCCAACCCTAGGATGCACCCATAATGGGCTCAACTTGATACACGGCCCACGGGCCAAAATAAGGTGGCGCAGCACCGTAGATAGAAAAAGGTCTCGGTGGTATTTTGACGTTTCTGGACGATTCTGATAAGATATGGATGCGAGGCCAGATCCATTGGAAAATAGACTTTATAAGCTTTCCATGAAGTACTTGAACATCCAAAACGGAGTCTGTATGAAGTCGTGGCGGCCGTTAGAAGTTGGTGCTGTCCTGCAGTCCGAATCCAACCAGCGCGACTCCCTCTCCTGGATGGTATTCTCCTTGTTCTCCTTGGTTTCTAAGCAACACAAGAGTACACGGGTTTCCGTGGTCTAAAGAAACCGAACATGAACTTAAGAGTGAACTTACTTGATGTTTTAATTGACGTGCACGGGCGCGAGTCATAGGACCTTGTGTAGGTGTAGATGTAGGTGAGGATGTATCTATGGTGTTGATGTCCTCATCAGGTATTGAACATCAAATTGATTTGATCCTAGGAGCATCCCTACCCAACCGCGCGCCATACCGAACCAACCCGGACGAGACTAAGGAGATTGAGCGTCAAGTGCAAGACTTGCTTGACAAAGGGTACGTACGTGAGAGCCTTAGTCCATGTGCTGTTCCGGTACTTTTGGTTCCAAAGAAAGATGTATCATGGCGTATGTGTGTTGATTGTAGAGCTATCAATAATATTACCATTAGATACCGTCATCCTATTCCTAGGTTAGACGACATGCTTGATGAGTTAAGTGGCTCTACAATATTTTCTAAAGTTGACTTGCGTAGTGAATACCACCAAATTAGAATGAAACTTGGAGATGAATGGAAGACAGCTTTTAAAACTAAGTTCGGGTTATATGAGTGGCTAGTGATGCCTTTTGGTTTAACTAATGCCCCTAGTACTTTCATGAGATTAATGAACGAGGTTTTATGTGCTTTCATTGGTAAATTTGTGGTAGTTTACTTTGATGATATATTGATTTACAGCAAGTCACTAGATGAACATCTTGGACACTTACGTGCTGTTTTCATTGCTTTGAGAGATGCACGTTTGTTTGGTAACCTCGAAAAGTGCACCTTTTGCACCGATCGAGTTTGTTTTCTTGGCTATGTTGTTACTCCGCAGGGAATTGAAAGTAGATGAAGCCAAGATTGAAGCTATAAAAAGTTGGCCAACGCCTCAAACGGTCACACAAGTGCGGAGCTTTCATGGGCTTGCGGGATTCTATCGCCGCTTCGTGAAGGATTTCAGCACCATCGCTGCCCCACTTAACGAATTGACAAAGAAAGGTGTTCCATTTAAATGGGGCGAAGCGCAACAAAAAGCTTTCAACCTTCTCAAAGAAAAGCTCACAAATGCACCATTACTCCAACTACCTGATTTTGGTAAGACTTTCGAACTTGAGTGTGATGCTAGCGGAATTGGAATTGGTGGTGTGCTGATACAAGAAGGTAAACCTGTTGCCTATTTTAGTGAAAAATTAAGTGGGCCTAGTTTGAATTATTCTATATATGATAAGGAATTGCTTGCTCTTGTTCGAACTTTAGAAACATGGCAACATTATTTACGGCCCAAAGAATTTGTTATCCATTCTGATCATGAATCTTTGAAACATATTAGAAGTCAAACTAAATTGAACCGTAGACATGCTCGTTGGGTTGAATTCATTGAATCTTTTCCTTATGTCATAAAACACAAGAAAGGGAAGGAAACTGTGATTGCAGATGCTTTGTCTAGACGGTATACAATGTTGTCTCAACTTGATTGTAGAATTTTTGGCTTGGAGACAATAAAAGAACTATACACTTCTGATGATGAGTTTAAAGATGCCATGTCCAACTGTAAAAATGGAAGATGCTGGAATAAATTCGTTCTCAATAATGGATTTTTATTTAGAGCTAACAAACTCTGCGTTCCAGCCAGCTCTGTTCGTCTTTTGTTGTTACAGGAGGCACATGGGGGAGGGCTAATGGGTCATTTTGGCGTCAAAAAGACGGAATACATCCTCACCAAACACTTCTGTTGGCCAAGGATGAGGCGCGACGTTGAGCGCTATGTATCTCGCTGCACAACCTGCAATAAAGCTAAGTTCCGACTGAATCCACATGGTTTATATATGCCTCTTCCTGTACCTAGTGTTCCTTGGGAGGATATTTCAATGGACTTTGTTTTAGGATTACCTCGAACGAAGAAGGGGAGAGATAGTGTTTTTGTTGTGGTCGGTAGATTTTCTAAAATGGCACATTTTATACCTTGTCATAAGAGCGATGATGCTACAAATGTTGCTGATTTGTTTTTCAGAGAGATTGTTCGACTACATGGAGTGCCCAATACCATTGTCTCAGATCGAGATGTGAAATTGGGTACCAAGCTACTGTTTTCTACTACTTGTCATCCCCAAACAGATGGACAAACTGAAGTTGTCAATCGCACGCTATCAACTATGTTGAGGGCTGTCTTGAAGAAAAACTTAAAGATGTGGGAAGAATGTCTACCTCATGTAGAGTTTGCTTACAATCGATCGCTGCACTCTACCACAAAGATGAGTCCTTTTCAGGTAGTGTATGGCTTTACTCCTCGTGCTCCTATTGATTTATTGCCTATTCCTATTTCTGAAAAAGTGAATTTTGATGCTAAGAAACGTGCTGAATTTGTCCTTAAATTGCATGAAACAACTAAAGAAAATATAGAGCGCATGAATGCTAAGTATAAGATTGCTGGTCGTCAGGGCAGAAAGAGTTTAACCTTTGAACCGGGTGATTTAGTATGGTTGCATTTACGTAAAGAATGATTTCCTAATTTGCGAAAGTCTAAGTTGATGCCTAGAGCTGATGGTCCATTCAAGGTGTTAGCTAAGATTAATGATAATGCGTATAAGCTTGATCTGCCTGCAGAATTCGGGGTTAGCCCCACATTTAATATTACAGATTTGAAGCCATATTTGGGAGAAGAGGATGAACTTGAGTCGAGGACGACTCAAATACAAGAAGGGGAGGATGATGAGGACATCCCTTGTTAGTGATATGCCCTAGAGGTAACATGGAGATGTTATATATATCACATGCTATGTTTATAATGTATTGATTTGTTCCTTGAAATAGACATTATCATTGTTGATCAATGAGTATGTGACTTATTCATGAGACTCTTAATGTCAAATATTGCTATTTCTAAATGATCCCTGATCATATATCATATGAGGAACAAATATGATTGTAATATCAGCATATGTATTGATTGATGATCATGTCTCATGGATCATGGTATGGAGATACCAAATCGATAATATGAACATATGTTAGTGAACATATGTTGGATAGACCCGTCATGAGATACTGTAGAGATTTCATGTGTCATCAGTTAGTCTCAAGTACTGTTTATGTAGAGTCCTTAGACTTGAGATCATCATGGTTCTCAACATACGTAGTAGCTTATTTTGGGACTACTAAACACTACTCCGTAACTGGGTAGTCATAAAAGTGGTCTTCGGGTTTGCTATGAAACATGTAGTGGGATATGAATGATCAAGATAGAATTTGCCCCTCCTTATGGGAGAGATATCTCTGGGCCCCTCGATGTAATGGATTATGGAAGTGCATGGCCATGCTACGATGATTGAGGTGTCAATCACAAGTTTGTAATCCATCACAGGATCGAGAGAGTGATTGAGCTATTAAGAGGATGACACAAGTCTCGCCTTGAGCTCAATCGATATCGTGAGGCAAAGGGATTTGTACATAAGGACATCACAGGTTCAGCCGATATGATCTTTACGTATATCTTGGGGCTAATATGCCTTGCTAGAGGCCGCTATTAACAGGGTGACCAGAAAGACGTTTCTGGGTCGCGACAAAATATACGTGAACCTACAGGGTCGCACACTTAATGGGTTGGAACACTTATTTGAATGTGATTCGAATATGGGCTCGATTCGGATAGAGATCCGAGTAGACTCTTACTGGGCCTCGGTCCACGAGGCCCGAGTAAGGAGGTCTATATATAGGGAGGCGAGGGGCTGAGGAGTTTCAAGTGTGTTTTTCTGTTAGCCTCGAGCAAAACCCTAGCCGCCACCTTCCGAGCCAAACCCTAGTCGCTCACGAGTGCTAGTACACTCGCGATCGGCGTTCCAGCCCTGGACGTGTGGATACCCGTAGAGGCGCTGCTCGTTGCGGCGTTGATCGGCCGGAGATCGACTACTTCCACTACTACCTCGACGCGCGCGTGGTTGGATCGGCTTCTCCAACTCTTCTTCCGCTGCACTGCGCGTCTAGTGGTAACGATCCATGATCCCTTCTCTCGCATGATGTCCTGGTGTGCGCGGTAGAATTTTATTTTCTGCTATCGTAGCCTACGCGTACTCCTTTCATCCCTTCCATGGATACAACTCCTTCACCACAAGGACCACTTACTCGAGCTCGTGTTCGTCAACTTAATTACCAGGTGAATTCCTTCCTAAGTTCATATATTATTGCGAATAGTCCGCTACCTAATGCAAACGATTTAATTTTGATTAGGAATCTGGGAAAGGATGAAGGAAAGGGACCAACTCAAGCAAGAATTCGAGATGGACTCGTTCTGGAATCAGATTCGGACTGCTGCGATGGTACCAAGTTCAAACGGCTATAACTGCCTCATACGGACTCTGTTTGGGATGTTCTTGTACTTCATGGAAAGCTTATGAAGTCTACTTTCCAATGGATCCAACCTCATCTTCAAATTCCATCCGAGCCGGCCGCAATCATCAAAACAATCCATGTTGGTTCCTGAGTCCAAGTCAAACGGGTGCTGCGCCATCCCCACTTGGGCCCATGGGCCTTGTAACCCTAGGCGTGCGCGTGGGACGTCCCTCCCTGGTCGTATCCCTATTTAAGAGCCGCCGCCTCCCTTGTTATGACTTGGATTTCATTGAGTTTAGGTTTAGCCCTTGTGCAAACTTCTGTTCTTCAGTTGTGTCGGACGACCACCTGTCAAGACAGCTTCGTGATCCCAACATTGTGTTCGCAATACAATTTATGCTTCATTCATATTCTAATATCAGATTGCCTACGTCCTATTCTTGCTAGTTCTTCGATTGCTCGCAGGGATTGAAGCTCGTGTTCAGGTTGATCGCGCCGCCAGTGGGATCAAAAACATCTCGGAGTTGGTTCAGCGATTGCTAAGGCGCAAGCGACGTCGTGCGTTTGTAGTCGGATTGCCAGGGTCATCTCCACCAACAAATCGATAGCTATCAATATCATCAAAAGATCGGGCACCTCGTCCCCATCAACAGGAGTCAAGCGCTAGCAAAGAAGAAGTGGAAATCAGTCGCTTCCCTTCTGTGCTCAAGTCAGCAGAAGAGTGAACTTCATATTAATAGGTAAATCCTACATCAAGCGTAAAGGAAGTACACTTATTTGGATTCGGCGCTTAATAACTCGTACTTGTTAACGCCAAAATTTGGTAAGGCCCTGTGTCAGATTCGGTCAAAGGAGAGCGTCACAGTCAACTAACGGAGATTGATCCAGAAGGGACCGAATCCAGGGAGGAGCCGTGAAGACCGCAATATGGTAGTTATTTATCGTGTCTACTATTTAGGCAGTATTAGTTTTTATCTTTAGCGGACTTAATCTCGTGTCCGATCAGGTCCTGTTAGTGTTTCCTTTTGTAATTAGGAAGTCTTGTGCCGTGTCCTATCAGGACTGTATTAACTCGGGGTATATATACGTATGCCCGGGTACCTTGTAAATCATCACTCGATCAATACAATTTCGGCGTATCGCCACCCTTCCGACGGGATCCTGCTTCTCGAGCCGGGCTGCATCGGTTAGGTCCGAACTCCTGCGAGAGGGTAAGTCTCGTCACCCTGGCTACCTATCGGCTAGGACTTCCTCGGTTAGGTCCGATATTCTAGTTGGTTTATGGTAGTCGGCTTACCACGATATATTTATTTTATCTATGGCTGCATCAGTTCAGTTTGACCTCATAGATTGATTAGGTATATCACATCACGCGTGCATAGATCATATCAGCTTGCTGGGAGTGGTTTATCATCAGTTTGTGCTGCATCGGTTAGGTCCGACCTACTAAACTGCTAGCGATAAATCGTTCCTGTTAGGTCGATACTTTATGTGCAAGCGTCTTATCGGGGTGTATAGCCGGTAAGTTATCATGTTTTAGCATCACGATCACATCAGATCTATCGGCCTGTCGAGATCTCGTTATTATCAGTCTGTGCTGCAACGGTTGGGTCCGATCTACTAGACTGAATAATAACGTTATTCTTAATAAGCCGATGGGTTTTATGCGATGTTGTTATCGGAGCGCTTAGTCGATAAGTTATCTCATTTTAAACATAGCCGATTACACTGCTTGCTTTGTTATATATCCTTGCCTGCGTTACTATTACGATCGGCTGAGGGGTAGCCGATTGATTTTCTCTACCGATCCGAGTGCAAGCACAAGTGAGTTCCCGGGCCTGACCTCAGCCAAGTTCCCGGGCACGATCTTAGACAAGTTCCCGGGCACGACCTCAGGTAAGGATCCGGGCACGGGCACGAACAGCGGATGAAGACCCCGGGAGCCGATGTGAGCAAGGGCCCGGGCACGGGCGCGAGCAGTACTTTCACGACAACACTAGTAACTCTAAACTATGATCGGCTGGAGTTTATTTAATCTATTTATTTATGCATTCTGCTTATTTATTTTACCAAGTTTATAGCCGATTTTTGAGCATTCCTTCGATGATCGGCTAATGCAATACTTGTTTGTTATTATGTTATTGCTTTTGCCGTCATCGGCTTTTAGCCGATGTATAAGTGCTACAGCGCGTATCGGCCATCAGCCGATGAGATGAGTCCAAGCCGGCTTCCAGCGATTGGCTCACGAATTTGACATCTTCTCTCCTTGTCAATTGCAGGGTCAAATTGACTGGCACACCTACGAACCTTAAGATTTTAGGACCTGCACTGGAGTGAAGCAAATCTCCTAGGCCTTCGCGTGTCTCCCAGACGCCGGACGGCCCCCGGCGGTTTTCGGCGTCAACAGTACTTGACGTTGGTTTCGGTTCGATCAACTATCCTTTTTGAAGCGGATAGTTCACAGTGCTCATTCTCAAAAAAAAAAGCGGAAAAGCCATGATGTTTCCACTCCATTTTCATTATGAAGATGTATTACGTCAGGATCTGTTGCTCAAACTGAATCATGCCAATGTTACGGAAGTTCCTGGATTGTTTGAAATCAGATTAGTACCAAAAGCTGCCTCTAATTTCAGAATCCAATTTGGAAAATTGGCTATGGAGATTTTGTGCGCCAGAGATTCATACAGACACAAAGGGGCCCTTATTTTAAAGTGGGAAAAGGAAAGTCGTTTCGATCCAATCCATTCTTGACACTGGATACGTCGTGACTTTGCACGACAAAGCATTCTCCGAGGGCATGGAATGTACCATTTTTTGGTTAGAATCTTGATAGTAATGTCTATGTTAGATTCTCCGGTCGAAATACGGGAAAACTCCATCAAATTCTTTATGGAAATGGAGTTTTGTGAATTCTCCTCGGAACGATGTGAACGTGGGTGTCCCGATCTTTCGATGAGAGGATAAATCGATTGGATGGAGCGACGTTGGCGATCCGACTACAACCGTCCAGGGACGTTGCACCTTAGCAATCGTTACACCAACTCCAGAGGCTGTTCACAATCTCGACGGATGCATGATCAGCCCAACCACGAGGGTAATTGTTCCTGTAGGCAATCGAGAACTAGCAAGAACAAGATAAACAAGCAACTTAATTTGCGAATAAAGATGAAGGTTTAATTCAAGAGAACAAAAGGTGGGGAAAGAACAATTGGGAAATCCCTCTTCTTTCCGGTTTCAAAGAGACAAGACACATACGGACTTTAGGGCAATGAGGGAGGAGCCGAGCTGTGTTAGAATTATTTCTAATTATCGTGATGCAGATAAGTCTAATACCACAGAAAGAACAACTAGGACTTTCGAATCCCCAGATAAGAGTTTTTGAGCAGCCATACATATAAGAATCCGACTAATCCGATAAATATAGCACTAGCACTTTATCTTCCAGCACTTCATCCACTCGGACCAAGGACTCTCTCTAGGCTCCCATGAGAAAAATTACTCGCAGAACATCTCATCTAATAAGCGTTTACGAGAAAAGAAAAAGCAAGCCTAGAGGGGGCAACCTTGAAATAAATCCATCTATCTTCGCTCTACAATGTAATCTTATTGTTAGCCCAAACCTCCATGGGAAAGACCTACGTAGAAAACACAACGCTTGTCTAGCACGCTATCATCAGAAGAAAACTAGCCTGCAATTGGAGGGGTTGGATAGAATGTAGGGGCACTCCCAAGAGCTGCAATGAAACTAGAAATCAAGACAATGGCGGAACTACAAGAGGCTCTATTATAGTAGGAACCTACCTAAGTGATGAGGACATCCCTTCCATGGATACAACTCATTCACCACAAGGACCACTTACTCGAGCTCATGCTCATCAACTTAATTACCAGGTGAATTCATTCCAAGGTTCATATATTATTGAGAATAGTCCGCTACCTAATGCAAATGATTTAATTGTGATTAGGAACCTAGGAAAGGATGAAGGAAGGGAACCAAAGTCAAGCAAGAATTCAAGATGGACTCGTTCTGGAATCAGATTCGAACTGCTGCGATGGTACCAAGTTCAAACGGGCATAACATCCATATACGGACTCCGTTTGGGATGTTCTTGCACTTCGTGGAAAGCTTATGAAGTCTATTTTCCAACGGATCTAACCTCATCTTCAAATTCCATCTGAGCCGGCTGTAATCATCAAAATAATCCATGTTGGTTCCTGAGTCTGAGTCAAACTGGTGTTGCGCCATCCCCACTTGGACCCACGGGCCTTGTAACCCTAGGCGTGCGCGTGGGGTGCCCCTGGTCATCTCCCTATTTAGGAGCCGCCGCCTCCCTTGCTAGGACTAGGATTTCATTGAGTTTAGGTTTAGCCCCTGTGCAAACTTCTGTTCTTCAGTTGTGTCGGACGACCACTTGTCAAGACAGCTTCGTGATCCCAACTTTGTGTTCGCAATACAATTTATGCTTCATTCAAATTTCAATATCAGATTCCCTACGTCCTATTCTTGCTAGTTCTTCTATTGCTTGCAGGAATTGAACTTCGTGTTCAGGTTGATCTCGCCACTAGCGGGGTCAATAACATCTCGGAGTTGGTTCAGCGATTGCTAAGGCGTAAGCGACGTCGTGCATTTGTAGTCAGATTGCCAGGGTCATCTCCACTAACAAATCGATAGCTATCAGTCTCATCGAAAGATCGGGCACCTCGTCCCCATCACTAAGCGTTTAGGAATAATAAGTGAAGTAAAAGGCGCGGAGCGGTTACTCGCGATGGAAAGAAATAAATCAAATCTAGAAAGACGCATTCTACCTATGACTGCCATTTGTTCGCTTTTATCTATTGTATTGGATAGAATTCAAGTCCCTTATCGTATTCATCTATTCCCTCTCCTTTCAGTCGAGTTGACCTCGGATTCTAAAGGGCATAAGCAAACAAGTTATCAAGCTTTTGGGATAACAAGTTATTTCTAGGGTAAAGGCAAACAAGCTAACAGTCTAAGGTTAAGTCCCTACAGTTTGAATAGTCCCATTCCTCCTGCCTTCTGCCGACCTGCGGCCTTATCATAGTAGCCCTTCTTTCTTGCTAGCGAGATAGTTACTACGAAGTTTGCATTAGGAGAATGGGAATAACGATCCTTTATATGATACGGAAAGCGAAGAGAATAGACTGCTACATACTAAGTTGGTTATTCGTAGATTTTTACCTTCTTGGAAAATAGGAATGGGGATTGGCAAGGCATCTACTATCAACTAGTTACAAGGGCACCGGTGATACACCCCAGGATACCTTACCTATTTAGACATTTAAGCCTCGCTGCACGCCTTCCCAACGAGCCAAAACTATGCCTAGTGATGTGACCATGACACGTATGGATACAACCATTGCTCACATCATATATCAACACAGAAAGGGTGGAGATCAACAAGGAAAGGGAATCGAGCAGGCTGGATTTGGACTGCAGGACAACACTAACTTGTGACGGCTGCCACGACTTCATACGAACTCGATTTGTGAATTCTAGTACTTCATGGAAAGCTTATCAAGTCTACTTTCCAATGGATCTAGATTCATGCTCATATCTGATGAGGACATCCCTTCCATGGATACAACTCATTCACCACAGGGACCACTTACTCGAGCTTGTGCTCGTCAACTTAATTACCAGGTGAATTCATTCCAAGGTTCATATATTATTGAGAATAGTTCACTACCTAATGCAAATGATTTAATTGTGATTAGGAATCTAAGAAAGGATGAAGGAAAGGGACCAAGTCAAGCAAGAATTCGAGATGGACTCGTTCTGGAATCAGATTCGGACTGCTGCGATGGTACCAAGCTTAAACGGGCATAACTTCCTCATATGGACTCCGTTTGGGACGTTCTTGTACTTCATGGAAAGCTTATGAAGTCTACTTTCCAACGGATCCAACCTCATCTTCAAATTTCATCCAAGCCGGCCATAATCATTAAAATAATCTATGTTGGTTCCTGAGTCCAAGTCAAACGGGTGCTGCACTGATGGGAGACGTGGTGCCCGATCTTTCGATGAGATTGATAACTATTGATTGGTGGGTGGAGATGACCCTGGCAGTTCGACTACAAACGGATGACATCGCTTGCGCCTTAGCAATCGTTGAACCAACTCCAAGATGTTATTGACCCCGCTGGCGGCGAGATCAACCTGAACACGAAGTTCAATTCCTGCAAGCAATCGAAGAACTAGCAAGAATAGGACATAGGCAATCTGCATTGAAATATGAACGAAGCATAAATTGTATTGCGGACACAAAGTTGGGATCCCAAAACTGTCTTGACAGGTGGTCGTCCGACACAACTGAAGAACAGAAGTTTGCACAAGGGCTAAACCTAAACTCAACGAAATCGAAGTCGTAACAAGGGAGGCGGCGGCACTTAAATAGGGCGACGACCAGGGAGGGACATGCCACGCGCACGCCTAGGATTACAAGGCCCATGGGCCCAAGTGGGGATGGCACAACACCCGTTTGACTTGGATTTAGGAACCAATGTGAATTGTTTTAATGATTGCGGCCGGCCCGTATGGAATTTGAAGATGAGGTTGGATCCGTTGGAAAATAGACTTCATAAGCTTTCCATGAAGTACAAGAGCATCCCAAACGGAGTCCGTATGAGGAAATTATGCCCGTTTGAACTTGGTACCACCGCAGCAGTCCGAATCTGATTCTAAAACGAGACCATTTCGAATTCTTGCTTGACTTGGTCCCTTTCCTTCATCCTTTCCTAGATTCCTAATCACAATTAAATCATTTGCATTAGGTAGCAAACTATTCTCAATAACATATGAAACTAGGAATGAATTCACCTGGTAATTAAGTTGACGAGCACAAGCTCCAGTAAGTGGTCCTTGTTGTTGTCGTGAATGAGTTGTATCCATGGAAGGGATGTCCTCATCAAAAGGCAAAGGAGCTTTTCGGAAGGGCTTGTCCTCCCGTTGGTTGCATCGCTCGTGCTCCCTATCGAGGGATCACTCACTCTTCTCCCTCTGGTCGGTGCTCAAGGAAAAGCTAATTATAAACGATCTAAACCATTACCCCCCGGTCGTCTCGCTCGTGCTTCCCGTGGTGAACCACTCACTGTCAAAGGAATTGATCCAAAGCAAAGTCCTTCAATTTACTTTTCTAAATACTAGAAAAGAAAGTGCGAAGGCTAAATAGTGATCTCATGTCTGTATCAATCATCTGCTACTTGCATTGACTACTGGTCTTTATGATGAGTGAGTGGGGGTTGCTCAATTGACTACACTATTGGTGCACTCTATGCTATCTCCTTTATGAGTTTCTTCCAGTAGTTGTTGTTGGTTATAAACGTTAGTTGTTGTGAAGCATATGAGAATATGCCTGGTTTTGAGTAATATCTTAAGAGGTGCAACGTTCTCCGTGGGTGTTGGTACGAGTGTGGCTTTTCACAGGTCCGGAGACAAGAAAAAAGCCGAATTAGTGTAGGAATGGAGATTTCTACTTTCTGTAGTTGGGTTCGAACCTGAAGATGGTTTTGTGGTGTCTGCTTCGTCTCTAGATTATGCTTCGTCTCCAGAATCCCTACCCTAAAGAGTGAAATTGCATACCTTAAGGTAGGTGTTTCCTCAATCCGCGCAAAATAAACGTAAGGGCTGTCTATTGGTAATAGAATTGAAAGGGTAGAAGGTATCAACCCCTCGGCATTGTTGGAGAAGTTTAAGTGGGAGTAAGCATTGCCCCCTTACTTGTTCGTTGTCTATCTGTTCTACTTACCTGATGTCTACCTGTATAAATCTATACTCGTTTGAACTACTCGATTGCTATTTTTTTCTTTCCTTTACTAACGTGGAATAATGAGTTTGGTCTGCCAAAACTTTGATTGAAAGAGGAGTGTTAAAGCAATTCGCTTATGAAATCACAGTCCAAAGCAACTACTTACTGGTTTAGCTCGTGTTTTCCTTTTTGAGGTAGTTTGGCAAACGCATCGATTGTTCGTGGTATGCTTGGGCTGGTCACACGGCTCCGGTGCATCGGGCCACTCTCAATTGTTTGGTTCCGAAAAAACTAGGGCTCTTCTCGTATGAGCAGTCTTATCAACCACTTAGAATAGGGAGCTTCGAGCCGGAAGTCCAGCTTTGGGACGTTGCCCCTCGGATGAAAATCGATCTCGTGGAGACGGGCTTGACAAAAGTAAGTTAGCAAGCGGGTGTTCCATAAAATGAAAAAAAAGAAACTAGGATTCTTCCGAACTCAACTCCGTGGCCAAAACCATCTTCTCACTCTGACCCCCACATATCAGATCCCAGATGCCACCCAACGATGATGGGACTTTCACGCACGGAATTATCATTCGAGAAATACTCCCCCTCTTGCAGCGAGAGCCCACTCCTACCTAAGGGGCTTGTAGATCTATATTTGGATTAAGGGGCGGTATGGATGGAAGAGCGCTTCTATTGGTAGGCAGTCGCTGGCCGGGGAGGCTGCTCTCTCTATCTAGAATGAAAAGAGGAGAGAAGTAGCACGCACTGGAGTGGGAGTGGTTCCAGTGCCGAAATCGCGCTTTCTCTTTTCATACTAAGGGGGAGGAGGGCTTATCTTAATATTCCATCTTGTTTGTTAGCTGACAACTCCATCCATCTTGCTTGTGCTCATTCTATCACAAAAGAGATTTATTACTTTTGCCATATGGTGATCATACTTTTTTCATACAATTGGAAGGTCTACCGAGGGGGGACAAAAACACGGTGTTTCATACTTTTGTCATTTTTCTTTCTGTCTCCACTCCACTATTCTTATCTTACATAATAACCTGCCTCTTCTTTAATTGATTGGAAAGCTAGTCAATAAAATGCCAGTGGTAAATCCATTGAGTAGCTGCTCATATCCAAGGAAAAGGCCATAACAAGGTATTCTCCCCAATCTTATTATCTTTCCCTTTTGAAGGTCAGACAGCACTGGTCAATAGGAGCGGTTGGGCACATAGCAATAATAAATGGCAACAAGGCTCAACAGAGCAGAGACACAAGAATACCTACATAGAGACATGAGAAATAATAAGCCAAGGAGATCTTTACAAAACGAGAATTCCGCATCCAGTTCAAGCTGAAGTCACATAGGGAAGGGAGTTTCTGCAGATGGAGAAAAGGGAGATAGCACACTGTGTGTGATAGGTTATTAGCTGGAGGATTGAGATTGGTATATGGCATTCAGATAGTCATATGCCACTGAAAGCATGGAAAGACTAGGTGAACGGGCTCACTAGGCAGGGAAAGCTAGATATAGCCTCTCTTCCTCCACTTGTTTTACGGATTCACATACTGGTTGGTATGTTCATCAAGTTCTCGATTACTACTTACGGTGCCCACTAACTCCCTTTAATGGTACGCAGTCACTGCCAATTTTTCAAAAGAAAGTGCTATCCACAGAGGGGGCTAGCGGAGGAAGTGTAGAAATCGCGTATCCGTCTATCCTCGATGGAGTACAGTGGCTATAGAAAGAAAGGAAGAGTTCGATTGCTTGGAGAAGGTATTCTTCTTGGTCGACGGTTTTTAAAAACCCTCTTCTCACCCAAAAAAGGAAACTTCTTGCGGAATGATAGATCCGTTTGTCTTGCTCTACCTAAGCAGGATTGAGTACAATGATGCTCCCTACATATGTGTACCTCATACTTTTCAGGCTAGAAATGCCATATAGTTAATGGAACTATCCATTTTGCTCGATCTTGATTAGTAGATTGCCAACTTCTTCTTCTGATGATAGGAATCTTCCCTTTATTAGGTGGCTATTCCTTTCGTACCAAATAGTACCGTTTGTACCAAAGCAGCCAACAGCATATGTGCCTAACATGAGGGATGTTCACTAACTACTATGAAATTCAATGTTGAAATCAACCCCGGCCTATTTTCTTGAACAATGCCTTCCACTTAATTGCCTTATAGTTGGATGCAGAAGAAGGCATTTTCCTCTAACAAGATTGATTGCTAGTGCGGAAGACCCCCCAACCATTGCTCTGGTCGACTCACCTTTCTACTTCTCTTATGCAAACAGATGTTGCGCTTTCTTTTGTCAATACCTTGTTCATCTATCTTTCTTTCTTCAAGGCAGGAAGTGTTTTATATCAAAGTTATATCACCCGCTATCTCAATGAAGTTTATCCCATAGGCCCAGTCAAGACTCTCAATAATGTACTACCTATAGCTAGCTCCTTGCCAACTTTGCATTATGTTTGACGGGATGGTCTTTAAGTCATGACATCTGTCTTCGCAGGATGAAGAAAATGAAAAAAAGATTGCATGCATTTATAGAAACATGTGTATGAGAACTGAGTAGCAGCTTGAAGTATTGTCCACTTCATTTAGTTAAAGAGTGGATCCCTAACGAAAGTCAACTTGTTTTCAAAGTTTAGTTTCATGTAAGTTCGTGTCCCGCGGGAATAACTAGTTGTATCAGTCAAATCATCTACAGCTAGTTAGACATTTTACTATACTCTATTTGCGAGGCTATTTGCCTTACTTACCAAGCAGGGGATGAGCTATTCATGAGAGTTTGGAGAGTCTATGTATCCATTAGTTTAGCGTATGTTTAGTTACTCGAGTAGTAGGGGAATACTTATAGCCTTAACATTACGAATATACTAGGATCAGTGTTGCTAATGAGATGGGTATCTCAATCAGCAGACAGAACCTTTATGTAATTAGTAAATTCTTTCTATGTTTATTGGCCCCATAAAGAGAAAAGTGGCAAAGAAAGCAGCCCTTAGACCAAAGCGCTTCAAGGTAGCTGATATGGAAAGAGTTAGTAATGCTTAATCCTGACATTTGACATATGCGCTTGGAGTAATGAAAGTGTTTGCTTATATGGCACCTATTTCAGAACTTTCTAAGCTGTTGTTGGTATAGTGAGGATTCCTTTTGAGCAGGTAGGAAGGTAGGAGTACTATGGGGATGAATGATTCTTTTGGGCACTGCTTCTTTGATTACAACAACAATAATATCACCAATATGAGCATATCAGTGATTACCAGCTCCTAAGACTCGAATACATATCAATTCGATAGCCCCGCTCCGTTGTTATCCGCTACATTCAAAAGGGTCTAAGTGAGATGGATCTTGGAAGTCTAGTTTTTGGTTGAGTAGTGATCTTGGGCACGAGTGGTTGATCGTCACGGACTGTGAATGGCCATGGAAAGGAGTATTGATGTCAATATGTTCGATCGAGAAGATTGGACGATGAAAGACGGATCCTTTGTGGTTTGAATAATAGGCTGTGGTCTCGATATTGGGCTATGGGCTGATTGCTTTCTGTATGAGCCTCTTGTGATTGGGCTCTCGTGGGCGGATTACCCGATGTGTACTCATCTTCCAACAAAGAGGAGAGGACAGGGCTACTGCTGGTCCACGCATGAGAGCTCCTCTGTGTCTTCCGGAAATTACTTTGACTCGCAAAGGTGAAACCAGAGGAGATTCGAGGCCCAGCTGAGAACAGCAAGCGTACAATCAATCAGTGTATGGAAGTTCGGTGAAGCTATATGAAAACAGAAGATTGAGGGGCACAATCAGGTTCTGGCTGAGACCTGCTATTGGAAGGAAGTCTACGAAGCGTCAATTCTAAGTAAGTTCGGGTCCAATTTGGTTATCCCATTTTTCTAGCAACCGCTTTGAAATTATCACTCTTGTGCTTCAAGCTCTTTCCAAAAACAAAACCGCCCATTGCCGATACAACTACCCGGCTACACTGAAAGAGGGAAGCGAATAGCCTGAAGATTCTTTCCTTTGTTGTATCGCTATTAGAGCTTGCGAGAGAAACCAAAAATACTCTCTTCGGCGACTTAGACTTACTCATTTTGGCGATGTCTGGCACCCGCGCTGGAAGGGATGAATTGTCTAAGTCGTTCACTCTGTGAGATAATGGATCTAACGTTAGGGCTTAGTTACTCCATCTCTCTTGCCGGCAACGCCGAACTACTTGAACCCGAGTAATTAGCTTCCTGAAGCCATGTCCATACTTTAAGAGCTAAATCGGATGGTAACAAGGTTCATTCCGTAGCATGGGATTCTGTAAGAGCATCTCTAAATAATAGCTAGGCATCAGTTTGAGTCCGAGATTGAAAAGTCCTTCCAAGTTGACTATTTATGGAAAAATGGGTCCTGTCAAACTGTTGTGGCCGGCATCAAAATACGAAAGGCTTGTTAGATTACCAATACTATGTTAGCATTATCAAGACTGCAATCTATCACAATTTTTAGATGCTCTATATTTATAGATACCAAGAAAACATGATGATCTGTAAATTGAGGACTTGGTCCAGAAGTGAGAAAATAGGTGTGAAATTCCATGCTAGGGTTAGCAAGGAATTGTTTGGGCTGATTGAGGATATAGAGCTGATGGAACTACCTTTGCAAGGGCGCAAATTCACTTGGAACAATGCTGGGTCAACTGCTAAGTTAGACAGATTCCTTTTTACAATAGACTGGGGATTAAATGTTGTATACCCATGCTGTGGTGACTGCCCTTCCTAGATATGGTTCAGACCATGTTCCTTTGTTGCTGGAGTGTGAGACTGAACTGTTCAAAGGGTTTTCAAGTTTGAAAGATCATGGGTTTCAACAAGAAGACTTTATTCAGAGGATGGAGTTTTAGTGGCATGCACAGTTGTTAAAAGGAGAATTGGGGAAGCCTTTGGAGTACATTTACAACAAATGAGAAAGTGTTTTAGGGGGTGGAGTGCAAATGTGAATGGAGAGATTAGGAGAACAAAGGAAGAATTGTTGACCAGTCTAGATAAGTTGGAGCTTTTGCAGGAAAGAGAGGGAATTGGAGCAAGAGGAGTGGGAGTGCGTTGATTACTGATTTCACTGGGGTTCCCCTACCGTCTAGAGAGAGTTGTCGCCAGGTCCTCAAAAAAGAATCTGCCATAAAAGAGATGGAGATTGACCAGATTCCACCATTCTTTTATTTGTAGGAAAACTCTGGAACATCTATAGAAGCGAACCTTGGCATGTATGTTATCTTTGACCTTAGCGGCCTTCTTCATAGGAAAGAACATTTCTCCCTTTTTCACAGCGCATTTCTCCACCAGCATTGCATTGGCTTCATTCTTACCTATGATATTACCAATAGCTGATTCTATAGCAAGAGGAAAGAGAACAGCATATTCTTTTTAAGAACCCAAAGGGACCGGAACAGTCTAGTCTCTAGCTGCCTAAGAGCAACCCCTATTTGTCCAATCCAAAGTAAACCTATTGCCCAAGACCATCCCTCAATCCCTACTGTCCTAATTCTGCTCTAGCTCTAGGACAAAGGAAAGGGGAAGACTTCCTCTAATAAAGGAGGAGAGGAGAGATTTTCATTAAACCAAAAGCCAACCAAAGAACCGGAACCGATACAGTCGACGCTCAAGGAACCAAGACCAAGATAGTCATTAAAGCAATTAGAGTCGAACCGAAAGGAGAGGCACCAACCATTAACCAGATAAAACCGTATTCAATATCAACAGCAGTGGATATTACGATAATCCTGATATTGTGATAACCGATTCTTTATAACTAAAGATTCTTCCACTTCACTTTCTAAGAGGGCATTCGATGCATCAATCCCCTTCCGCCTTGACTATTGGGTGGGATGCCCTATTAAGTCATGGCATCTGTCAGTTCCTTCTCTTCATCCAATCGAGAAAGACTAATGCAAAAGGTGAATTGAATTCTGGATCTTTCTTCGTGCATGAAATCGAGAAAAGTGCTTTCTTTCACAAGCATGATCACTCCATTTAAAGGGATGAAATCCCCTAACCGCATTTGAGGCGGACGGGAGGAAGGATGTATGATGAGGACATCAACACTGTCGATACGTCCACACCTACGCCGCCGCTTACTCGCGCTTGTGCACGTCAGCTTAATTATCAGGTGAGTTCGTTTCTAAGTTTGTCTCCAACTTATGTGGAGCATGGAGATCCATGCATGTTGTTATTGCTCAGGAATGATGGAGGAGATCAACTAGAAAAGAGATTCGCGCAGGCTGGAATCGGACTGTACAACAGCGCCAACTTGTGACGGCTGCCACGACTTCATACGAACTCCGATTTGGGAGTTCTAGTACTTCACGGAAAGCTTATCAAGTCTACTTTCCAACGGATCAAGACTCATATTTATATCTGCTCGGAATCGTCTGCAATTGTTGTTTTAGTGATGAGGGGTCCCTATTTAAGGTGCTGCATCACCGTTTTTGGGCCGAAGGCCCATGTATCAAGTCGGGTCCATTAGGGACGTGTCCTAGGGTTGGAGAACGACCCCAACACCCCTGTGGCCGTCATCCCATCCTATTAATACCCTTAGAGCTTGATGCGAGGTTCGGTCCCGATCTTTCGATGGAGAAGGTATCACGCCGAACTACAACTATCCACGATGTTGCACTTAGCGACCGATTTCTAGAAGGTGAACGCGATCTTATGGAGCGCGATCATCTCGTCCTGCAGCAATTGTAGATTGAACAAGCACTGAATTGCTAAATCAAATATGAAGTTTCAATCTGAAATACAAGAGGTGGGGTTTAATCAAGTAGACGGCGATCTAGTCGACACGCGCGCTTCAAGCGAAGCAGTGGCTAGTTCATGGCGGCTCTAGAGACATATAAATAGCTCGAAAGTGTTGGGGTCGTTCTCCAACCCTAGGAAATGGGCTCAACTTGATACACAGGCCACGGGCAAAATTGGCACAGATCCATTGGAAAGTAGACTTATAAGCTTCCATGAAGTACTTGAACGTCTCCGTATCGTGGCGGCCGTTAGAAATTGGTGCTGTCCTGCAGTCCGAAATCCAACCAGCGCGACTCCCTCTCCTGGATGGTATTCCTCCTTGTTCTCCTTGTTTCAAGCAACACAAGAGTACAATGGTCTAAAGAACCAAACATGAACTTAAGAGTGAACTTCTTGATGATCGTGCACGGCGCGAGTCATAGGACTTTATCGATGTAGGTGCGATGGTGTTGATGTCCTCATCAGAGCCGCCACAAACAATTTGGGTTGTTAGATTAAAGTTAGCGTCGTACTTATCGTGAATCCCATGATCGGCTAGATCGCCGTTTGCTCATCTTAGAACCCACCGTTGTTCTCTGAGTTAAACCTTCATATTTTATTCGCAAATTAAGTTGCTTGTTCATCTTGTTCTTACTAGTTCTCGATTGCTTACAGGAACAATTACCCTCGTGGTTGGGTTGATTGTGCATTCGTCGAGATTGCGAACAGCCTCTGGAGTTGGTGTAACAATTGCTAAGGTGCAACGTCCCTGGACGGTTGTAGTCGGATCGCCAATGTCGCTCCATCCAATCGATTTATCCTCTCATCGAAAGATCAGGGCACCCACGTTCACATCAATGTAGGAATCTCCTTTTGTTTATTCAACATGCTAGCAGCGGATTTGCCGCCATGAACCTGTTGTCTATAGGAGCTAGGCAAGGAAGAAGACGTCTGAGAAGGGATGCCGAAAAGAAATGGAATCAGGTGCAAAGTCAGTAGTACAAAGGCTAGAGAGTTGGAATTGCTTTATATAAGCAAGTGTAGTGAAGTCACCTCCATTCTCGATTTCTATTGCGACAGAGGGAGGTAATATCATAATCAAGAGAAAATCACGATTAGACTCAGTCCGGATAAAAGAATTCAATCCGAAGTTAGTCTTGGGATAAAGGCTTCTTTCCTTTGCTGAATCAGGAATAGCCGACTCCAGGTAAATGCTTTTCCCAGCTCAAAGGCGATGACTAGTAGATCCGGGGGTACCTAGAAAGCAAACAAATGTTCCCATGGTCATGATTGTTGACTAAACTACCCTTTCTCTGATTCCCCTTGCCGACTTTAAATGAACTCATGCTTGAATGAGAACAAGTGATTTGTGACTTTGGTCAATGAATTCTAAGATCATGAATAGTGGATATTGCGACATATGAGATAATCTCTTTAACAACCGATTATACGACATCTCTCTTAGCTTATAGAAAGAGCGGAAATACTACAACCGATATTGCGACATCTAATCCAAACAGCGTATCAGCGGTTTTCAATGCTGGTAGCAAGAGCAACAATACAGTTTTTAATGCTACATCAACAAGTATAGTAAGCTAAATTGTACGTTTTAGTGGTAGTTCCAAGTGATCCGGATTTCCTTTTAAGCACTATTTGGATAATGGATTTCCCTTGTTTTTTGGAAGTGTTAGTCTCAAGCAAGTCCAAGGCAAGTAGAAGAATCTTTCTAAGAATTCTCTTTTTTAGTAGAGCTATGGTATATCGATTTTTTTCTTCCTTGGTGAGGCTTTCTCTTCAGACAAAGAAAGCAAAAGTGAAAAAGCCCACCCTTCTAGCGTCAGTTTCTGAGTAATAATAAAGACGATGTCAAACCAGTTATCAAACTTGATAAAGGAGGATAGTTACAATAGAAAAGATCCCCTAGTCTATCTAGCAAATCCCCCCTTGAGCGAATTGCAGAGAAAAGTGCAATCCTAAGGTAAAACCCAGAAGTTGCAGTGCCAGTTTCTAGCAATACAGTATCAGTGAGCTTTCTTCTTCCTCGGGGATGGATTTGGAGTTTATCATGGGAGTGTTCTTCCAGCTTGTCCTCTTCCCTAGGGTTTTCTTGCATGCAGTCTCTGGGAGGACTAAGGAAAGATCCTAGTACTCCAGGTAGGGCTCTAGAGAAGATTCCCTAAAAGAGCTAAGATAACTAAATTGATTTACGCTTTCCTCTTTCATTTTTTTCATATATAGAATTGGAACGATTTCCTTGCCTGTGATCAAACTTGACTCTTTGAAGGTAGTGATAAAGCTACTCAGAATATCGAGCTAGCGGGGGATCTAATCAGATCAATCGGTAGTTTCGTAATGAGTAGTCGAATACACATTGAGGAGACCCACCCTGGTTGTAAAGCGAGCCGTCCTTCCTTTCATTCGTTGCTTTGTCTTCGGTTTGATTTTAAACTAGACCTTCTCTCGGGACTGTGGTGACGAACCTTACTCTCCTCGGTCAAGTGGTTGACCTGTCTGTCCAATAATTTGACAAAATGAATGGGAATCCTATAGTTTGACCAGCCTGGGAAGAGTAGTCAGAGGCAATTCGTTAATATGGAGCTGTTTATATCGGCTTTCTTTCCTAACTAATAGGAAAAGAGAGACATGCGAGTTCAACTCTCATTTTATCCATGTTCAACAGTCCTTTTCCATCTTGGTACTGTTGATTAGTACCGCTCAACTACGAGATGCTTGAAAGTCGATGTATCAATAATGTTCCCAAGAGTAGCATCGAGCCTCGAAACGGCAAGCCATGCTTCAAGCTTAGCCAGTATGAATCTAATTGATTGCTAAACTGAAGGAACGATCTCTGTCGAAGATTCTCATTCTGAAGTAGGTGCCTAGCTCTGGAGGGATAGGTGGGATCATACCTATTTGAAGAACATTCTGTAACACTTGTTTTTGAGTGGGAAGAAAAAGAAGCACACAAGCGAACAACCATCTAACCGTCAGTCTGAACTCCCAGGATCACTCCATCAGTAAGAAAAAGCTTTCGTTTCCATCATTCAGCAGTGGAATAGAATAGTTCAATGGTATTGATCGTCCAACCATTGATTGGAATGTCTATCATGATAAACCGTGTGATTTGAGCATACCTATAGCTAGAACTGTGTGATTCTATAAGCTAAGCAGATGAGGCAACAAAGAACCTAACCATCCTCTCTGATTGACTTCATCAGAAGATTCCTATGGTCTGGTTTACCTTTCTTCTTTCCTTGCAACCTTGGATCAATATGGTTCATCCCTAGGCAATGCTCTTTCAACGGTTCATAGAAGAGGGGGACGGGCAAGGATGATCAGACTGCTTGGTTCAGTTCGTCAGAGGTATTAAAAAACCCTTCTTTTTGGTCTTTTCTTTCTTGCCACCACTTTAACAGGTGCCACTGCAATGAGAACATAAGTTGCGGAATTTTTTCTTTATTCTTTTTTGTTTTGGTGCGCTCTTCCTTTTTTTGTATAGAAAGAAGGGTTCAGTGGGAGGGCAAGGGGTAGTTAAGTTTTAGGTTGGCTCTTTGTTTTCACTTACATTCTTTTTGGTGTAATTTAATAAAGAAGTAGCAATTGTTCATTTCATTTTTTTGCATTGGTAGTGATTTTTCATTTTCAAGGGCAAAGGGGGCACGGGAAAGGATTGACCCTCAGGGATCATATTACTCCTGAAGACTGGGGGAAAATAGCAGGATTGGAAAAGTTCGAAGAGACTGAGGAAGACAAATCCATTGTCGAATCCTGCAAGGTGATAACATTGAGTAGTGGGGGCTGGCTTCCACCCCTGAGATTTACTAGAAATCCTGCCGAGTCCTAGTGGGTCCAAATTCCGCGATAAGTTCCGAGAAATGGAGGAAATGATGCATTCAAAGTTCATAGAATTGCAAGAAAGACAAAATCCTTGAAAGAAAAACCAAACAAGACCAGATGTTCCCTATTGTTATCGGGAACGAGACTAAATGTTCAGCTTTAATGAGATGGACCTTGATTCCTCTCCGGCTAGGAAAAGATGAGGCTCCTCTTTGTTCTACTACCTTCATCCTTGGGTAAAGCCAGCTGGCTCACCAAACAAGAGGCCTACTGTTAAATCATTGGTAACCATGCCTAACGGTCGGTCATCTAAGCTATCGGCCAAAGCAAGTGAGAGCTGTTCAAGAGTTGGGGGCATATCTTTAGCTTGAGCAGCATCCGCTCCCAAAATGTGAGTGAAGCTTTAAACAAAGAAGAAAAGCTACGAGTGGAACAGCTTCTTCTATTCCTTGTTGGCCTCCAGCTCCTTCTGTCCCTCAATCCTCTTCTCTGCCTTTTTATTATTATTATGCATGGCATGCTCCCTGTTCGTATCTTAACAGGGCAACCTTCTCTTGCAAACAATCCCTTCGTCGCTAACACTGGTAATGCCCCATCCCTTTAATTCTCCCTTCAAGGAATTTCTCTCGCGTCCCTGTAGTGATAAGAATCCATTCTCGAACAGCTTTGCAGCCGAGGCAGCCATCCTCTTGCCAATCCTAAACAAAAGAAAGAAAAGCCCTACCTGCCTTCATTGGTTGAGTAAGGGGCATTTACCTATCAGTCCTAGTCCTAAGGCAATCGGAGCACTAAGCCCAATTACTGCTTTACTCCGTTAATTTAATTAGACCTCATTCTCCTAGTCCTATTCCTAATTGTTATTTCGGATTCTGTGCCTAGGTGGTATTATTCTTAATATTGATTCAACCTCTTCGGGCAAACGTTGTCACTTCCTTTATTTGAAAAAGAGGGGTCTAGAACTACAGTGATATGATACCTTCTTCCCTTGGTCTGGGTAGGTAGGTTATGTAGGCTACAACTGTTCATAGGTTGTTCAATCGCAAAAGGCCAAATAATCGATTACTAGTATGCCGGATATTGCTAGGAGGCCCTTCTCCCTATGTTTGACTCATCCTAGATGGGTTCACACCTATCGATTCCGGTCAAAGAAAAAAGCTTTTTCACGGCATCCGTCCCGTCACACCAATCTACGCCAAGATAAAGAATGCTGGGTTGCCAGGAACAAACCCTGTGATTCAAGGTTTTGCCTAGAATTGCCTTAAAAAAATGCACCCCATTAATTGATCCCTCTTTAGGGTAGTACAAGTACATCCTTGACTATAGCACGAGTAGAGTCGAGTTCTCGTACTAACCTAAGAGCAGATATGCCGAAATATTTCCACGTTCAAGCAGCTAATCAGTAAACGACTTCTCCGTAACAGTTTGAAGATTGGCTCGCAACGCAAGACTTCCTTTTCTAAAAGAAGAAAGAACTAGACTTCTATAAGAAGATTTTGATAATTGTAGATCGTTGAATATCATCTATTTTATTAGGTAACTACTTTAGCTGCTCCCGAAATTGAACCATCGTGAATAGAACTAGCGCTTAAGGGAGAGTAGAATCTGTTAGCAAGTCATATTCAATCACCCGGACTTCTCCTTCCTAGATTTAGATAGCCCTAATTCTTTCTTGGATTTTAATACATTTAGCCATGTACGTATCTTGGCTAAACTCGAACCTATGGTTGATCCATCCATACTCGGTAAAGAATCAAAAAGGTACTTGAAGACAACTTTGAATGGGAGGAGGTTTTATTTTTATCCCACCTAACCTGATTTTGATGTCTTCTTCATTCTCAGTCCTTATGGTCCATTGTAGGATGATTTTTCTAAGGCCTTGAATTCGTTGGCAAGGTGATTAGGGTCCTCTCCCTGGTCCTATCAAACCAGTGACTTCTCTCCTAGGATTGAATATGTTTTACCTTTCCCCGATGGTTTCGCATTCCAATGTGGGTAGGATTCGCCAGGGATGAGCGGCTTATTTAGCCTATGCGAAGCACGAAGCATAAGAGAAGAGTGTAGTGAAGCAAGTGTAATACTTGTAGCGAATATAAGTAGTGTCAAAGCCTACACTGGCTTAGCTCTGCAAATGTTTTCAGGACGAAGACGATGAAACAATACCACTCGCCAGTGATGATAAGATTCACTCATAGCATAGGTGGAAGATCCATCCAATTTTCTTTATAAATTTATTTGTTCAAAGAAAAGACGCCTAAAAATCATTCAGGGAACCTACTCTTGGTATCCCTTACCATATTCACTTTCCATATTCACTTTCTTTAGTTCAGACGCTATCGTACCTCAGGGAATAAAATTTCTATCAACGATTCCCACCCAACTCTAGAATGACTCTCCCCTCTCTCCCTTAACATATCGAAGGCCTCTTATCCGTCAACCGCACCTTATTTGCTCAGACTTCCGAGCCTTGCTGGATGATGCAGAAGGGCTAACATCAGAGGATCAATTGAATAACCAACTCTCCCGCCTTGCTGCCGCTACTGCTCGAAAGCCAACAAATGCACTTGCTCATCCCAAGCATCACTTTCCACAAATAGTGCCCAACGTGTGTCCTAGCTGCCGAGGGCACTCCACTTGAGGAGGCAGTTTTCGAATCCGATCTTTTTGTCTGCCCATAAGAGCGGGACGGTGAATTACCAGTAGGGGCAAGCCTAGAATTCCACGTGCGCCTATTCCACGGACCCCCCCCCCCACCCAGGTGAGGATTAGCTCCTATGATTTGCCGATGGTAGTAGGATTTCCTATCACATTGATAGAAGGGAAGGTCATCTACTAATATAATAGTTAAACAGAATAAGATTAGTTACGAGGACACCTGCTAACTATTAGTAAAAAAGCAATAGTTGGGCCCTAGTCGATGTGCTATTATTTGGAATCTATAGCTTTTTGGCCGAGTAAGAAAAGGAATTAGTAGTCTATCCGACAGTCTAATTCGTCTTCTCTGAGCTCATGCAGTGAGGCATTAAGAAAGAGCTACAGCGGCTTTGTCAAGAGAATAGAAAGAGCTGCTCATCAAGCAACGGATGGTCGATCGAAGGGATTGCTTTGGGCGGTGGTGTCCTTCGGACCAAGCCTTGGGACTACCTGTGACCAATTTCAATAGCCCGAGCTCTAGAGACGAGACCTTTTATTCCTAATGTTAATATCAAGCTGGAAAGCTAGCTTCGACATCTGGTTATCATGGTTCTTTCTCCTCCTTTCCGATCGCTTGCTCTCGTTCTTGCTACTGATGATTCACTTGTTTAACCTAACCTTGAGGAATCACTTCGCTCAGATGAAAGGCAAACGAGCTTTTCTGAAGGGCTTGTCCTCCCGTTGGTTGCATCCCTCGTGCTCCCTATTGAGGGATCACTCGCTCTTCTCCCTCTGGTTGGTGCTCAAGGAAAAGCTAATTATAAATGACCTAAACCATTACCCCGGTCATCTCGCTCGTGCTTCCCGTGGTGAACCACTCACTGTCAAAGGAATTGATCCAAAGCAAAGTCCTTCAATTTACTTTTCTAAATACTAGAAAGAAAGTGCGAAGGCTAAATAGTGATCTCATGTCTGTATCAATCATCTGCTACTCGCATTGACTACTGGTCCTTATGATGAGTGAGTGGGAGTTGCTCAATTGACTACAGATTGGTGTACTCTATGCTATCTCCTTTATGAGTTGCTTATTATGAGGACATCAACTCCAACGATACGTCCACACCTACGCCGCCGCTTACTCGCACTCGTGCACGTCAACTTAATTATCAGGTGAGTTCGTTTCTGAGTTTGTCTCCAATTTATGTAGACCATGGACATCCACGCGTGTTGTTGTTGCTCAGGAATGATGGAGAAGGTCAACCAGGAAAGGAAGGAGATCAACAAGGAAAAGGATTCGCGCAGGCTGGAATCGGACTATACGACAGCGCCAACTTGTGATGGCCGCCAC
This sequence comes from Oryza meyeriana var. granulata, assembly GCA_003991445.1. Taxonomy (NCBI): domain Eukaryota; kingdom Viridiplantae; phylum Streptophyta; class Magnoliopsida; order Poales; family Poaceae; genus Oryza; species Oryza meyeriana. The sequence goes on from RYFJ01004009.1 coordinate 49,154, forward strand.
GACTTCATACGAACTTCGATTTGGGAGTTCTAGTACTTCACGGAAAGCTTATCAAGTCTATTTTCCAACGGATCCAGATTCATACTCATATCTGCTCAGAATCGTCCACAATCATCATTTTAGTGATGAGAGATTTCCTATTTAAGGTGCTGCGACACCGTTGTTGCATCAAGTTGGGTCCATTAGGGACACGTCCTAGGGTTGGAGAACGACCCCAACACCCCTGTGGTCATCCTCCCATAGTGTTAATACCTTTAGAGCCACCACAAATAGATTGGGTTTTGTTAGATTAAAGTTAGCGTCGCTACTTTACCGTGTAATCCCGTGATCGGTTAGATCGCCGGTTTGCTCGTCTTCGGAACCCCACCGTTTGTTTTCTGAGTTAAACCTTCATCTTTTATTCGCAAATTAAGTTGCTTGTTAATCTTGTTCTTGCTAGTTCTCGATTGCTTACAGGAACAATTACCCTCGTGGTTAGGCTGATCGTGCATCCGTCGAGATTGCGAACAGCCTCTGGAGTTGGTGTAACGATTGCTAAGGCGCAACGTCTCTGGACGGTTGTAGTCGGATCGCCAACGTCGCTCTATCCAATCGACTTATCCTCTCATCGAAAGATCGGGACACCCATGTCCACATCATTCTATATGGGAATGTGCTAGTAAGGAAAGCCGACATTGAAGAAAGACAAGAACTACCCACCCTATTGACTACTAAGGAAGCAAGTCCCTATATAAGAGTTAAGCAATGACTGAAAGCAATTAACATGCCAATAAGAGTTCCCCAACACGAACCATAAAATAGAAATACACTACTCCAGCAAATACAACTACGGAACTAGATAATCCTTTCTGAATGTTCTATAAACAATGTCCTCTTGAAATGCAACTACTCTACCTACTCTACATGAGAATCTCCATTCCACTATGGAACTAAAAACTCACTATTTACACTTATACTTTAAAGTGTATTAGTCCCATGCCACTATTTCCTCCTACTCAAGCTATCGCCTAGTCACGGAGTTTCACTACAGCCATTTACTCTCTGCAAGCAAGCACACTAATAAACTAAGTAAGGTCAATGCACTACCCCATTTCTCGCTGCACTACATGTCAAAAGGCTAAGTCACGATTAAATCCACATGGTTTGTATATGCCTTTACCTGTTCCTAGTGTTCCTTGGGAAGATATTTCTATGGATTCTGTGTTGGGTTTGCCTAGGACTAGGAGGGCATGATAGCATTTTTGTTGTTGTGGATAGATTTTCCAAAATGGCACATTTTATTCCATGTCACAAATCTGATGATGCTACTCATATTGCTGATTTGTTCTTTAGAGAGATTGTTCGTTTGCATGGTGTGCCTAATACCATTGTTTCTGATCGTGATACTAAATTTCTTAGTCATTTTTGGAGAACGTTATGGCATAAGTTGGGGACTAAGCTTTTATTTTCTACTACTTGTCATCCCCAAACTGACGGTCAAACTGAAGTTGTGAATCGAACTTTATCCACTATGTTAAGAGCTGTTTTGAAACAGAATATTAAAATGTGGGAAGAATGTTTACCTCATATTGAGTTTGCTTATAATCGTTCTTTGCATTTTACCACAAAGATGTGTCCTTTTGAGATTGTTTATGGTTTCATCCCACGTGCTCCTATTGATTTAATGCCTTTGCCAACTTCTGAAAAGATGAATTTTGATGCTAAGCAACGTGCTGATTTGATGCTAAAACTGCATGAAACAACTAAAGAAAACATAGAGCGCATGAATGCTAAATATAAGATTGCTGGTGACAAAGGTAGAAAACAATTATCTTTTGAACCTGGAGATTTCGTTTGGTTACATTTAAGAAAGGATAGATTTCTAGAGCTAAGAAAGTCTAAGTTGATGCCTAGAGCTGATGGACCTTTTAAAGTGTTGTCAAAGATTAATTAGAATGCATATAAGCTTGATATGCCTGCAGATTTTGGGGTTAGTCCCACATTTAATGTTGCAGATTTGACGCCATATTTGGGAGAAGAAGATGAACTAGAGTCGAGGACGACTCAAATGCAAGAAGGGGGGATGATGAGAACAACAACACCATCGATACATCCTCACCTACATCTACACCTACACAAGGTCCTATGACTCGCGCCGTGCACGTCAATTAAATCATCAAGTAAGTTCACTCTTAAGTTCATGTTCGGTTTTTTTAGACCATGGAAACTCGTGTACTCTTCTTGTGTTGCTTAGAAACCAAGGAGAACAAGGAGAATACCATCCAGGAGAGGGAGTCGCACCGATTGGATTCGGACTGCAGGACAGCACCAACTTCTAACGGCCGCCACGACTTCATGCGGACTCCGTTTGGGACGTTCAAGTACTTCATGGAAAGCTTATAAAGTCTACTTTCCAATGGATCTGGCTTCACGTCCATATCTTATCAGAATCGTCTAGAAACGTCGAAATACTACCGAGACCTTTTCTGTCTACGGTGCTGCGCCACCTTATTTTGGCCTGTGGGCTGTGTATCAAGTTGAGCCCATTAGGGGCGTATCCTAGGGTTGGAGAACGACTCCAACACCCTCGAGGTCGTCCTTCCATCTATTTATATGTCTCTAGAGCCACCATGAACAGTTGGCTTTTGATAGATTGAAGTTTTAGCCACTGCTACTTCGCTTGAAGCGCGCGTGTCGACTAGATCGCCTGTCTTCTTGTTATTGGAACCCCACCTCTTGTATTTTCAGATTGAAACTTCATATTTGATTTAGCAATTCAGTGCTTGTTCAACTCGCTCTTGCTTGTTCTACGATTGCTTGCAGGACGAGAGCCCTCGTGGCCGGTTGATCGCGCTCCATAAGATCGCGTTCACCTTCTGGAATCGGTGTATCGGTCGCTAAGGCGCAACATCGTGGATAGTTGTAGTCGGGCCGTGAACGTCGGTTTCTTCCACCAATCGTGATTACCTTCTCCATCGAAAGATCGGGACCGAACCTCGCATCAAGTGGTATCAGAGCTAAAGGTTGTTCGGTGAGAGATTTTAGATCCCATCTGTTATTTACCTACAGTCCAGAAAAAGCCAAAAAAAATAGTAGATTAGTTTCCATAGTCCCATAACCCTTTTGTGGCCTGTTTACTACTACTGCTTAGTTAGGGTTTGTTGAGTCTTCGGATACATCGCTGTGTCGAGTTGCTGGTCTTAGTGTTTAATTTCCTTAGAGTTTCGAGTTCTAGTCATGTTTCTGTCACCGAAGTATCACTTGTCCGACTAGTTTTGTTTTCCGAGTCCTAATACTTGTAACCGAGTCACGTTTTTGTCGAAGAGTGTTGGATCCGAGTCCTAATCCTTGTGACACAGAACACAGCAGCGACTCGGATAGTACTCCCCTGGTCTGTTAATAAGCGACATACGCGAACAACTCCATTGTTTGGAGGTTTGCCTTACTTCACAGAGAGAGAGAGAGAGAGAAGTGTTTGGATTGCCATTATACCCCTGGTAAAAAAAACTGTGTGGGGTGAAGTGTTTGGATTGCTGTCCTCTGAGTAGAGTTAAAGTTTTGAGGGTCTCTCTGCAAAAAAACAGAGCAAAAAAAAAAAGAGAGGAGAGTTTCTTGTTCTACTTGACGGTGTCCTTATTCGTGACATTCATTTGTGTCTAGGCTCGGGTCTCTGGCACGGTTGTTAGCCTAGGACCAGCACGGTACCGGTTTTGAACGATTACTCAACTTACTTATAACTAACGTGGTACTAGTATTTTTCCTTGTGCAGCACTTTCAGCCATCCTACAGCTCTACATACCTGTCTACAGCTTGACAGGTGTTGTTGCTACGGCACCGATACACTTTTTCCAGGGTCGCTGACTTGTTGGTAGCCGTCACCCTCCTGTTGAGCAAGGTAAGAATTGGTAAGAGTTTGTGTGAACAGGCTGAGAGTGAGAGCCTTGCAGTAGCCACATCCTAGTAGTGTTAGGGAGTCTATTTTTCTTCACTTGTTTTTTTTCTTTTCTTGTTGTGTCTCTAACCATGTCAGGTTCCGACGATGACGAGGCCATTCAGTCCCCTCGCACCAGGGGTATCATACAACATTTTGAACGAAAGGTGAGGCTCTATACTGAAGGTTCGACTCCTATAGGCGGCTTCGCTATCGCTATTGGAAAGGATGCAGCTCCACCCCTAGGCCGAAACTGAGAAAGTCAACCGTTGCCTTAGCTTTGTTAGAGGAAGCCACATCATCCCCACCTATCACACCTGATGAAACCCATGGACTCACATTGTCGGGTGGGCCATGGTAAACCAGACGTCCATCATAGATAAAGATTATGCCATAAAATACATAATACGGGTCTGGTGCAGGCTGCAGAAGTGAGATCACATCGGTGGGGCCGTATGCGGATTGATTGACTGCCTGCCTGATAGAGTGAACGATTTGGTACATGGTAACGCTGTAAAGTTGATATCTCAACCATGAATAGAGGGCTAGCTAGCATCTCACCTCAAAAAAGAGAAACTTGTCTCACCATTTCATATGCTCGTTTTCGAAATCCAGTGTTATGCTCTCTTCTTTGCTTACACCTGTTACACACCTCTTGTGCAGTGACAACACTACCGGGACTTTATCTTAGCTGTGTGGGACTTACTCTCCTATCCACCACTGGTACTAGTCTGTTGGCCAACACTTTAGTAATGATCTTGGACAATAAGGAAGGCTGATTGGTCTATACTTTGATTCTGTTAATGGAGTATTGCAGAAGAGTTCTACCAACCCAAGTATCTTCGGTTTCAGTTCTCTCTCTCTTTTTGACCTGCTACTCTGCTGTTGTTTTGGCCTTTCAAGGGAGTTTCTCTTCGGGCAAGGGTTGTTGAAGTGTTCTTTTTTAAGTAAGTAGAGCAGTTAGGTTATGAGCCTTGCGAGCGGGACAGAACATAGCCTTTTGGCTTAGAATAATAAGTACAAAAAAGGAAGGGAGAATGAAAATTAGATGAAATCAGACATGCATCGCTTTCATAAAAAGTAAATCCAAAGAAAGAATATTGAAATTTTCCTTTGCTGAACCACATTCCTTGTCGAGATCAATCAGCATAGCATGCAATCAGAGGTGGGTGGGAGTGAAGTAGGTTTCATGCTCATATCTGATGAGGACATCCCTTCCATGGATACAACTCATTCACCACAAGGACCACTTACTCGAGCTCGTGCTCGTCAACTTAATTACCAGGTGAATTCATTCCTAGGTTTATATATTATTGAGAATAGTCCGCTAAGTGATGCAAATGATTTAATTGTGATTAGGAATCTGGGAAAGGATGAAGGAAAGGGACCAAGTCAAGCAAGAATTCGAGATGGACTCGTTCTGGAATCAGATTCGGACTGCTGCGATGGTACCAAGTTCAAACGAGCATAACTTCCTCATACGGACTCCATTTGGGACGTTCTTGTACTTCGTGGAAAGCTTATGAAGTCTACTTTCCAACGGATCCAACCTCATCTTCAAATTCCATACGAACCGGCCGCAATCATCAAAACAATCTATATTAGTTCCTGAGTTCGAGTCAAACGGGTGCTGCGCCATCCCACTTGGGCCCATGGGCCTTGTAACCCTAGGTGTGCGTGTGGGACGTCCCTCCTTGGTCGTCTCCCTTTTTAAGAGCTGCCGTCCCCCCTGTTACGACTTGAATTTCATTGAGTTTAGGTTTAGCCATTGCGCAAACTTTTGTTCTTCAGTTGTGTCAGACGACCACCTGTCAAGACAGCTTCGGGATCCCAACGTTGTGTTCGCAATATAATTTATGCTTCATTCATATTTCAATATCAGATTGCCTACGTCCTATTCTTGCTAGTTCTTCGATTGCTTGCGGGAATTGAACTTCGTGTTCAGGTTGATCTCGTCGCCAGCGGGGTCAATAACATCTCGGAGTTGCTTCAGCATAAGGCGCAAGCGACGTCGTGCGTTTGTAGTCGGATTGCCAGGGTCACCTCCACCCACAAATCGATAGCTATCAGTCTCATCGAAAGATCGGGCACCTCGTCCACATCAATACACCCATACACTAAATATGTGGTGAGCATCCAATTCGTTGAGAATCTAGATGGTAGGTAGGGCATTGTGCTCAGTGAGTGAGGCATGCTCTTGCCTTCTTTTAGTGCTTCTTTAGTTACTCTATGCACACCATTGAGTTCATGTGATCTTTGTGCATGCCCCAAAAGTTCTAACTAAAGAAGTTCTTCTTGAAACCGAAAGCAAACCGAATAAATAGTTGTTGAAGTAGCTCTTTGACCCAAGCCTCCTAATAGCTTTTTGCTTTATCTTGAAAGAGGTTAGAGGAGGGGAATCAAAAGAATGGAGTCCACCGACTGGGAGATCCACCTTCATACATAAGTAGAAGTTCTAGTCTAGGCATGTTCCCTTCAAACTTGATACTTTCTTTCCAGCTACAACAACTAGAGGGGGAAAAGCCTTTTCTGATGAGTTGCTCCATGATAATGAAGCTGCCACCAGGTTTTGATTTGTGCCTAGCTAGACGGATTCAGATGCCAATTCCAGGAATGTCCACTTAACTTGACTTGTGTTAGGTATTCCGGCAAGGACTAAAGCTCACTTCGCTTAATCTTTATTATTCTATTCAATGGGCCAGCTACTAGAATCAATCAATGAAAAAGCAAGCAAGGAGATGCCTGAGAATTTGTTTCTTTTTTTCAAGAGTTCACATGCCAATGTTGAGATGCTAAAAGAGTTACAGGTTTTGAATCAAGCAACAGGAGAAGTCAATCCATAACAGTTGATCGTATTTGCTCCCTTCTGGATATGCGATGCCTTGGGAATGCCAGAGTTGACAGGTGCAGCAGTCCGACCTCAGGGAGGAAAAAAACCATTCCAGCATGAAGATCGGCTACACTCAAAAAGCGTAGGCCCTAGGTGAAAAACATGGTACGAAAACGGTTACACTAGTGGAGTCAGATCCTGATCAGAGCGGTCTCATCAAAATAAACATATCCAAGAAGGTAGGCACACGACTGGATATAAAAAGTGGGGCTCGAAGCTGCCATCTCCAACTAGTTGGTTGAATTCTTTAATCGACAGGTGAGGCAGAAAGTAGGTAATCGCATTCCGAAGCAAGGAGTTAGGATCGACAAAGCACCATTTCCTCCGCTATGTCTCGCTCTTCTATCAAGTGAAGAGCTCGCTGTAGCTGAAGTAGATAAAGAAGAGTAGCCCCACAGGTCATCAATTAGTAATAGAATAATCCTAGTAGTAGTCCTCTTGCCTAGCGGAGTCAGCCCTTAATAGGCATACCAAAGATTGGACATCGTTGTCTAAGCGTGCTTGCTTTGCGCACTGGCACAACTGAATGATAATCCACTGGCTCAGATTGAGTGGCTCACTTCCTTGAGAAGGGCTTTCTATAACTTCTTAATGAGAATTGTTGACCCATATGATCTCAGGCTCATAAAGAGGATGAAATTGATAATTTCATTCACACTTTGAGATTGAGCTCGTCAGTGATCTTTTCCAAGGTGTCTAGAGAAACCTGCTTTGAACATGACATTCGTACCCAAGGAAAGTTTTGGCAGGCATTACTGTGATCTTGAAGCCCTTGTTAGGAGCTAGTCGGTATGTCTCACTACTAAAGAAGGTTCTGGCATGCTTCAACTTAGCCCTGTGATCCGCTAATTCATCTCTTGATCTGGTATTCCGCAAAGGAGGTGGATAGGGTTAGCGAAAGAAGTGGCGAGGGTAGAAAAAAGGTTTGAAATTCCAGGTTACCGTGGTATTAAACAAAGGACATAGTGGATTAGGTAACACCTCTTTTTTTTGTTTTGAGAGGAAAGATCTATGAAAGCTGAAAGCCCATTCTCATTCTATTCTCAATTTCATCCACTTTCTTGGCTCAGGTGACTATCTATCGCCCGGTGAGTATCGGAGTGAGAAGGTCAGCCTCAGGCACAAGTTCCGAGAACAAGACCAATCAAATAAGGAAGCTAAGTCTATAGGCGGAAAGAGTACGCCATTAAGCAATACGGCAAGCGTAGTCGATAGGCAAAGAGCTTGTCTGGGGCTTCATAACTCAAGTTTGAGCCTAGCACAAAAGCCGATTCAAAATTGTCTATTTCTTGGCAAGTCTATGAGAGTCATATTACGGATCCTCTGATCTTTAGCTTGAATGGCCGTGTTTTTACATAATGAGGTCTTTCTTCTGAGCTCTTCTATTATGGTATGGAAAAATCAAACCTATCACTCTCAAAGAATGGGTAAAAAGAATTCAAACTAGGGGAGCCAATACTCTCTAACTACCTATACTACGCCCCAATTGATTGGAAACCCTTGGGGAAAATGATCCCATAAACCAAGGAATTACATAGTACAAAATAGCAAAAAATAGACTATTTCAATTCTAAAAAATAGATAATAGATATGGGCTTTCTGCTCAAATTGTAGTTATGTACTACTACAGCAAGATCTCTGAAGCTCCTTTTCTTTTCTGGTGCAAACTGATTGGGATGAACATTCTTTATCTGAATTTTTTTGCAACTTGGTGACTGGAAGAGGTGAGGATGGAAGCTAGAGGTGGTTGGGTCAGAGTACTATATGTACATGCAGGCAGGATCATGGGAATTCTCAAAAACAGTGGAAGATATTCAGATCGTTGGAGGCCCATGAGGGCCATGTTATAGCAACTAGCAAGAGCATTATTGTGTGCTGCGCAAAATGAATGCGGCAAGATCTCTGAATCTTTTGTTACATCTTGGCCTGATTTCTTTGGGTAGTCTGCAACTATAGGCCAAGAAGCGTAGATGCAATTCTATAGCCACCTTCCCTGCAGATGTAATGGATTGGAAGCGGCATGCTGACATTCCAGGAACGTGGAGCAGGGATGAATGGATGCTACCAATGCTGGATTTCAGGGCATATGACCCATGCCCGTCCCACGCCTTCCTATTCTATTTGTTCAGGGCGGGCAACATGAACTTTGATTCAATCCAGGTATTCGAAATCCCACGCTGAATGCTTAGTTGACATCCTTAACCGATAGGAAGATGGCTTATTCCAAAATTCGTGCATAAGGGTAAGAACTTTGGGATGAGATTAATGCGAATGGGTGTAAGCTCGCTGCTCAGGAAAAACACCAGTGACCACACTAAGAGACACGGAAAGACGTAGGTAAATGCAGTTGGCGAAGTGGTGTGAGCATCCCTAGAGTACGCAAAGAAGAGGTCGTGATGATATCTCTATGTCCGTTGACCGCTCCTCGTGGAGTAATCCCGCATCCAACCAACCCCTTTTGACCAGGGGAACGGGAGAATTCCCACTACCACTGCAGGACAGCCGGCCATGAGCGCATGGGGAATAGGCTTCCCAAAAAGCGAGCCCCAGCCCGAGTGGTCAGCATAGAATAGGGGAGGCCCTAATGTGTGTTGCTGGGGGCGAGGCAGATAAAAGCGGAGTGGGGACTCGGGGTCGGGGCACAGCGTAACTAAGATAAGAGAGCCATTCCATTTAGGGCGAGACAGAATGGAAGCACAAGCAGTCTACTGTTCGAGCTAGGAACGACGGATACACGCACATATTATATTAGCCGCCTATCCGGAATGGACTGATGGCAAATAGAAAGAAACGGAAGCAACAAGCAAGGATGAGTGCTTTGTTGCTAAAGCGCATACGTTTTCTTGCTGGCCAAAGTCGGCTTTGTTTTTTGGGGGCATATCTTTAGCAATAAGCTTGACTTCTTCACAAGACCTTATCCCCGCCTCCCTTTCCTGTCCGTCCCTGACGGCAGCAGTTGGGCTTCCCCATCTCTCCTCAAACTTCCCCGGTCTTCGCCTGAGCTGTATGAGTAGAAACTCGTCCATCACGTACAGGTTCAGAGGCTGAGCCCCACCCTCGCCAATAATGGTCAGCTTATACGGTCCTAATACGAATAAGATACAGTTCACCAACAATTGCCTTGGTTTCGAACTCCATATGGGGAAGGAACGTTGTTGTTTGCGACGTCTCGCATCATTACATGGACCCACTTCTCATTCCATTTGTGGAATTTGATAATTTATAAACCATCCCCAACGAGCGGCAAGGTTCATAGGTCTGAACAATGATGAATCACTTCGTGCTACCTATTGCCCATAAACTTTTCAATGCCTATATGAGAATGGAAAACTGGAAGATTTTCTGCATCGGTGGATGAAGAATCACGAACATAACAATTTCAGGTTTACCATGTTCCCAGAAAGAAGATACTTTTTTTCCATTCGAGAAACAACAAGCACGACTGAAGTGGCTATACATACAAATCCATTTACGGATCTATATGCTCCGATTGGAACTTGAAGTTCCAGAACTGGCGGCTGGTATACCACCATATTGAAATTGCCTTTTCTTTAGTATTCGGATAGTATTTCTGTTGCTTCATCGGGGCTCGCGTAGTTTGTTACGTCAACTCCAAAAGGATAAGTTGCATTGGAATCGAGAAAGTTTCGTTCATAATTGCATAAAAGGGGTCAAAATAGTGGCTGTGGCGCATCGAGGGTCAACCTTGAATCGAATAACCTTTCGAGCCTTCCCCAATGGATCTCTATCCTCCTTTGAAACCAATAGAAGTTCACTGACCATCCCTGTTACACACATAACCCAAGGTAGGATCGAGAGGAGAAGAATAGGACACTTGCTAGTATCATAACCTCTCAATGGGAGAATGATGAGGACATCACCACAAATGATACAGCCACACCTACGCATGGAGGAGATCAACAAGGAAAGGGAGGAGATCACCAAGGAAACGGATTCGTGCAGGCTGGATTCGGACTGTAAGACAACACCAACTTGTGACGGCTGCCACGACTTCATACGAATTCCGATTTGGGAGTTCTAGTACTTCACGGAAAGCTTATCAAGTCTACTTTCCAACAGATCCAGATTCATGCTCACGTCCACAATCATTATTTTAGTGATGAGAAATTTTCTGTTTAAAGTGCTGCGTCACTGTTTTTGGGCCTTCGGCCCATGTATCAAGTTGGGACCATTAGGGACACGTCCTAGGGTTAGAGAACGACCCCAACACCTTTGTGGTCATCCTCCCATCCTATTAATACCTTTAGAGCCGCCACAAACAGATTGGGTTTTGTTAGATTAAAGTTAGCGTTGCTACTTTGCCGTGTAATCCTGTGATCGGTTAGATCGCCGGTTTGCTCGTCTTTGGAACCCCACCATTTGTTCTCTTTGAGTTAAACCTTCATCTTGTTGCTATTTCATCTTGTTTTTGCTAGTTTCGATTGCTTACAGGAACAATTACTTTGTGGTTGGGCTGATTCGTGCATCCGTCGAGATTGCGAACAGCCTCTAGAGTTGGTTGTAACGATTGCTAAGGCGCAACGTCTCTAGACGGTTGTAGTCAGATCCGCCAACGTCGCTCTATCCAATCGACTTATCCTCTCATCGAAAGATCGGGACACCCACGTTCACACCAGGTGGTATCAGAGCTCAAGGTTGCTCGGTGAGAGATTTTTTTTTTCGTAAAGTTTTATTACCTACAGTCCAGAAGCCAAAAAAAAATAGTAGATTAGACTACCGAGGTCCAAGACAATTCGAGCCTTTTACTAGTTCTGCTTAGTTTAAGTTTGTTGAGTTTTTTGTTGCATCGTTGTGTCGAGTTGCTAGTCTTAGCATCTAGTCGTTTAGAGTTTCGAGTTCTGTCACGTGTTAGTCACCGTAGCGGTTGTGTGGTAAAAAAAGAAGAAAAAAAAGAAAAGAAAAAAAGAAAAAGTGTAACTTTTGAATACGACCTCCGATTGAGACGTTTCTTGACCCGTTGGGAAAGGGATCGGGAAGATAGGGTGGAAATCTGGGGTTTTCAGATCCGCGTGAACCTCCAGGCACACACGCGGCAGCTTTGACCCTAAAAAAACGTCGTTTAGGCCTCAAAGTGGGCCCGTAAACCGAGAAAAATCAAATTTCTCAGAATCTGCTCAAATTTGACAGGAATCTTTTACAAGTGATTAAGGCTCCCTGAGCAGACGGCATCCTTTTTCGAGCCCCTGAAACTCCTTGTGCAGCGTCATCTAGTTTATTTCTGTGCGGTGTACCCGTTTGTGTTCTAGGCTCGCGTCTCTAGTACGGTCTAGCCTAGACCAGCACGGTGCCAACTTTGAACGATTATTCAACTTGCTTTGACTAACGTGGTTCTAGTATTCCTTTGTTCACTTTCAGCCCTCCTATAGCTCCACCGTTCGACTATCACTTGACAAGGTTCAGCAACCAAGGCATCAATACATTCAACTCAGGGTTTGCTCCCAGCTGACGTTGCCATCACGTCCTGTTAGCTTGGTAAGAATTGGTAAGAGCTTGTTTGAACAGGTTGAGAGTGAGGGCAGCTACATCCTAGTAGTGTGTCGAGAACTTTCTTGTGTAATACCTTGTTTTCCGTTTCTTTTCCTAACCATGACAGGGATTGAAGAACAGAACGAGGGGGCGTCACATTCACCCCGAACTAGGGGAATCATACAACATTTTGCTACCCAAGTGAGGGTGCGCATAGAAGGTCTTGAGGAAGATGTGCGTATCACCAATGAGCGGCTAGCTCATGTGGAGGCTACACAGATCGCGACCAACACCAAGCTCACGGCCCTTGCTGATATCAGAGGCGTCTTGATGAGATCGCCCAAGCACCCTGGGTGGCACCTCAGTGGTGCCCAATGTTGCTATTGGCGGATATGGAGTCATGGGCAGTGAGGTGGGCGAACATGACTATACTGCTGACTCTGAGGAAGATCGGACCACGACGGCTTAGATTCAACCACACCGGCATGGCTCCCCACGGCCACGCCGTGAGGTACATAGCAATGATGAATCATTTGATAAGATAAATTCACTATGCCTCCTTTTGATGGTAAATATGACCCTGATGCTTATCTTTCGTGGGAGTTAGCAGTAGACCAAAAGTTTGCTTGCCATAATATTCCAGAAAATAAGAGGGTTAGGGCTGCTACTAGTGAGTTACTGATTATGCTTCTATTTGGTGGAGTGAGTACCGTTGTACACATATGAATGATATACCACATAACTGGATGGTTTGAAACGGATTATGCGTGCTAGATTTGTACCTTCATATTATGCACGTGATTTGTTAAATAAGCTGCAACAATTGAAACAGGGTAATAAATGTGTGGAAGAATATTATCAAGAATTGCAAATAGGCATGTTGCGTTGTGGTTTAGTAGAGGATGAGGAGGCGGCTATGGCTAGGTTTTGGGTGGTTTAAATGAGAAATTTATGATTCTTAGCTATAAAGAGTATAATAATATGACTCGATTGTTTCATTATGCTTGCAAAGCTGAAAGAGAAGTGCAAGGACGATGTACACGCACAAGAGCTAACTTTTCTGCAGGGAGCGCTGCTGCCCCACCAAGCCGTACAGCTACACCGTTGCCCTCCAACAGCAAACCGCCACCACCTACCACAGCACCACCACCTGTTTCAAAGGCAACCAAAGGTTCTATACAAGCACCTACCCAGAGTGCTTCTTCAGTTGCTTCCACAGGACGAACAAGGGATGTTCAATGCCATCAATGCAAGGGTTTTGGACACTTACGAAGGGACTGCCCTAGCAAACGCATTCTGATTATTAGAAGAATGGTGAGTATTCTTCCGCTAGTGATTTGGATGAGGATACACTTGCAGTGCTTGCAGCTAAAGATACAGGAAGTGAAGAGTGGAACATATTGGTGCTGAAAGATGCGAAGCGCTATGAGAGTCTTCTTGTGCAGCGTGTGTTGAGTGCACAAATGGGCAAAGCGGAGTAGAATCAGTGGCACATGTTGTTTCAAACAAAGTGTGTCATCAAAGAGCGTTCTTGCCGCATGATTATTGATAGAGAAACTTGGCCAGCAGTGACATGGTCGAGAACTTGCACTTAGTACCAAAACCGCATCCACATCCATATCACATCCAATGGCTTAATAACAGCGGTAAGGCAAAGGTAACTAGACTGGTGCAAATTAATTTTTATTGGATCATATCGTGATGTTGTTGAATGTGATGTTGTGCCTATGCAAGCATGTGCTATTCTGCTAGGTAGACCGTGCAATTTGATAGAGATTCAATGCATCATGGTAGATCAAATCAGTATTCTTTTCTGCACCATGATAAAGAAAATTGTGCTACATCCTATTCTCCAGAGGCTATTGTGCAAGATGAATTGCCCAAAAACTTAAATTACAGGACCATGCTAACAGTGAGAAGAAATGATAAGAAACAAAACAAATTTATTTGCCCAAGAAAAAATGAGATAACATTGAAAGGAACATGCTTGCTTGCTACCCGCTCTGATGTTAATGAATTGATTGCTTCCACATCTGCTTGCTATGCTTTAGTATGCAAAGATGCTTTGATTTCACTTCACAATATACCGCATTCTTGCCCCTTGCTGTGTCTAACGTTTTGCAGGAGTATGAGGATGTTGTTCCAAAGGAGGTACTGTCGGGGCTGCTACCGATGTGTGGGATTGAGCATCACAGCGATCTGATTCCCGGAGCTTGAGTCGAGGACGACTCAAATGCAAGTTGGGGGGATGATGAGGACATCACCACCAATGATACGGCCACACCTACGCATGGAGGAGATCAACAAGGAAAGGGAGGAGATCACCAAGGAAAGGGATTTGGACTGTACGACAGCACCAACTTGTGACGGCCGCCACGACATCATACGAACTCCGATTTGTACATTTACGACATCATACGAACTCCGATTTGGGAGTTCTAGTACTTCACGGAAAGCTTATCAAGTCTACTATCCAACGGATCTAGATTCATACTCATATCTGCTCGGAATCGTCTGCAATCATCATTTTAGTGACAGAGTTTTCTGTTTAAAGTGCTGCGTCACTATTTTGGGCCGAAGGCCCATATATCAAGTTGGTCCATTAGGGACACGTCCTAGGAGAATGACCCCAACACCTCTGTGGTCATCCTCCCATCCTATTAATACCTTTAGAGCCGCCACAAACAGATTGGGTTTTGTTAGATTAAAGTTAGCGTCTCTACTTTACCGTGTAATCCGTGATCGGTTAGATCGCCGGTTTGCTCGTCTTCGGAACCCCACCGTTTATTCTCTTTGAGTTAAACCTTCATTTTTTATTCGCAAATTGAGTTCTTGTTCATCTTGTTCTTTCTAGTTCTCGATTGCTTACAGGAACAATTACCCTCGTGGTTGGGCTGATCGTGCATCTGTCGAGATTGCGAACAGCCTTTGGAGTTGGTGTAACGATTGCTAAGGTGCAATATCCCTGGATGGTTGTAGTTGGATCGCCAATGTCGCTCCATCCAATCGACTTATCCTCTCATCGAAAGATCGGGACACCCACGTTCACACCAAAGAATGAAACCATTCGATTAGTGGAAAGAAGTTCGAATGGGATCATCTCCTGTCTATCCCTAGTCACAGCGAAAGACTTCTACTTAAAGTGCTACGTCATTGTTTTTGGGCCGAAGGCCCATATATCAAGTTGGGTCCATTAGGGACACGTCCTAGGAGAATGACCCCAACACCTCTGTGGTCATCCTCCCATCCCATTAATACCTTTAGAGCCGCCACAAACAGATTGGGTTTTGTTAGATTAAAGTTAGCGTCCCTACTTTACTGTGTAATCCCGTGATCGGCCCGCGTCGCCGCCACTCATCTCCCCTGGGTGGCCCGATCCGGTTCCCCAAGCCGGGCCATTGGATCCCGCCCCGAGCTCAGCGCAGTGGAGGAGCTGAGGTGGGGAGAGGGGTAGGCAGCGTGCGGTGGGGAAGGGGGAAGGCTGCCGGATTCGGCGACAATCGGCGGTAAGGCGACTCCCAGGGGTGTTGAGCGACGGCAACGAGGCGCTGCTAGTTTCTTTTTTTCATTTATGGAACACCCGCTTGCTAACTTACTTTTGTCAAGCCCATCTCCACGAGATCGATTTTCATCCGAGGGGCAACGTCCCAAAGCTGGACTTCCCGCTCAAAGCTCCCTATTCTGAGTGGTTGATAAGCCTGCTCATACGAGAAGAGCCCTAGTTTTTCGGAACCAAACAATTGAGAGTGGCCCGATGCACCAGCCGTGTGACCAGCCCAAGCATACCACGAACAATCAATGCGTCTGCCAAACTACTTCAAAAAGGAAAACACGAGCTAAACCAGTAAGTAGTTGCTTTGGACTGTGATTTCGTAAGCGAATTGCTTTAACACTCCTCTTTCAATCAAAGTTTTGGCAGACCAAACTCGTTATTCCACGTTAGTAAAGGAAAGAAAAAAAATAGCAATCGAGTAGTTCAAACGAGTATAGATTTATACAGGTAGACATCAGGTTAGTAAAACAGATAGACAATGAACAAGTAAGGGGGCAATGCTTACTCCCACTTAAACTTCTCCAACAATGCCGAGGGGTTGATACCTTCTACCCTTTCAATTCTATTACCAATAGACAGCCCTTACGTTTATTTTGCGCGGATTGGGGAAACACCTACCTTAAGCTACGCAATTTCACTCTTTAGGGTAGGGATTCTGGAGACGAAGCATAATCTAGAGACGAAGCAGACACCAAAAAACCATCTTCAGGTTCGAACCCAACTACGGAAAGTAGAAATCTCCATTCCTACACTAATTCAGCTCTTTTCTTATCTCCGGACCTATGAAAAGCCACACTCGTACCAACACCCACGGAGAACGTTGCACCTCTTCTGATCAAATTGGATGAGTCGGTAATCGATCGAGCAATTCGTTAAACGATATCTGTATTATGAGTACCTGTTCTGAACCATACTGCTCTTTTGGTAAACGGTCAGAATCAGTAAAAAAATGAGTTCCTTCTTCAAATCCATCAGTCACATCCACCCTGCTGTCTCAATCGGTTGAACTGTATTTGGTCAACTATAAGAAACTGGTTGGTAAAGGTCAACGGTCCTATTCAAGCATTGGCGCATAACGGGAGGCTAGCTCAGTAGAATTAGTTCTTTAGTTTAGGAGTGAATGCATCTCCAACTAGCAACTGAATAAACACTCCATCTTTTTTGTAGATAGTCTGAGTTCAAGTTACTGGACTAGCTTCGGCTTCTTCCTTCGAGTTAGAGTGCCCAATGCTAAATATTCTCAAATGCCTTAACCATAATGGGAGTGGCACATTCGTTTTAGACTTCATCCTTTATACGCTTATGGACAGGCAGAAAGAACGGATACCATTCTCCAGAGATAGTAGCTTAATTAGCTTAGGTTTCAATCCTAACGCACGAGAAGAAAAACGAAAAGCATGGGACTTCCAGTATGATAGGGCCGGACCTCAATGGTCCTTTATGTCTGAAGCGGATGTGCGTGGTAAACCAAATCTGAGCCGTGTGCACTGCCAGGCGTCGGAACGCTAATCGGAGCACATAGAGTGGGCGGTGGCAAAGCAGTTCATCGCGCGTGTGTGTATCTCCCCCTGAGAAGAGCTTTGGGTAGCGAGGCAAATCCTGCTTCATCAAATGTGACATGTCTTGAGATGAGTTTTTCCGCATGCGGGGATCATAACAGCAGTACCCCTTGTGCTGATCACTATAGCCAACGAAAATATATGACTTTTTTCACAAAGGATTGACTTTGGCCACACCGTCTTGATCAAAGAGCTCGGGTTACACAAATCTCCCTTCTTTGTGTACTGGAACAGCTACCACTTCCTTAGAACAGCACTAACTTACCGCTCTATACTAAAAAAAAAAGAAAGAGAATAGCTGATGAGGACATCAACACCATCGATACGTCCACACCTATGCCGCCGCTTACTCGCGCTCGTGCACATCAACTTAATTATCAAGTGAGTTCGTTTCTAAGTTTGCCTCCAATTTATGTAGACCATGGAGATCCATACGTGTTGTTGTTGCTCAGAAATGATGGAGAAGGTCAACAAGGAAAGGAAGGAGATCAACAAGGAAAAGGATTCGCGCAGGCTGGAATTAGACTATACGATAGCGTCAACCTGTGACGGCCGCCACGACTTCATACGAGCTTCTGATTTGGGAGTTCTAGTACTTCACAGAAAGCTATCAAGTCTATTCAAAGGATCCAGATTCATACTCATATTGCTCGGATATCATCCGCAATCATCATTTTATGAGAGGTTTCCTATTTAGGTGCTGCGACATCGTTGTTGGGTAGAAAGAAGGCCCATGTATCCCTATGGTCGTCCTCCCATCCTATTAATACCTTTAGAGCCGCCACAAATAGATTGGGTTGTTAGATTAAAGTTAGCATCGCTACTTTACCGTGTAATCCTGTGATCGGTTAGATCGCTGGTTCGCTCATCTTCGGAACCCCACCGTTTGTTCTCTGAGTTAAACATTTTATTCGTAATTAAGTTGCTTGTTCATCTTGTTCTTGCTAGTTCTTGATTGCTTACAGGAACATTACCCTCATGGTGGGCTGATCGTGCATCCGTCGAGATTGCAAACAGCCTCTAGAGTTGGTGTAACAATTGGCACAACATCCCTAAGACGTTGTAGTCGGATCCCAACGTCACTCATCCAATCGACTTATCCTCTCATCGAAAGATCGGGACACCCACGTTCACATCAATAACCATTACGCATTTGAAATTTCCCACGGTGATCTAAATCACTTCAGAAAATAACGCGAGAACCTGCGGTGAAGAAATAAGAGATCTTTCTATATCGACATATCAGTTGGAAAAAATCATAGGCAAATTACTACCGGTCAGAATCTGGAGAAGAACAAAAACAGAATGGTTCGCTTACTCACAACTCAGAAGGGATGCCGCTTACTACTCAAATCCTGGTTTTTGCAAGAGTTGCGTTCTTATATTCAAGAAGAAGACTTCGAAAGAACAAGAGAAGTTTGGATCCGCAAAAGATGCTTAGGCAGTTCCTTCGCTGAACACAACAGAATGAAGAGGAATTGTGTTCATTTCAAATACTTCTTATTATTGAAAACAGCAAAGGAGAAAACCGAAATCTTCCTACTCAAACAAAAAGTCCTTTTGTTTACAAGTCTTCTTTATATAGTAATTCGACCTATTTCTGTAGATCCCCGTTTGCTAGGAAGATAAGAATCAAAAGGATCAAACTACCTACTCATTATTCGGAGGTGAATCATTGATGTGAACATGGGTGTCCCTATCTTTCGATGAGAGGATAAGTCGATTGGATGAACCGACGTTGGTGATCCGACTACAACCGTCCAGAGACGTTGCGCTTTACCAATCGTTACACCAACTCTAGAGGCTGTTCGCAATCTCGAGGATGCACGATCAGCCCAACCACGAGGGTAATTGTTCCTGTAAGCAATCGAGAACTAGCAAGAACAAGATGAACAAGCAACTCAATTTGCGAATAAAGATGAAGGTTTAATTCAAGAGAACAAACGGTGGGGTTCCGAAGATGAGCAAACCGGCGATCTAACCGATCACGGAATTACACAGTAAAGTAGCGACGCTAACTTTAATCTAACAAAACCCAATCTGTTTGTGGCGGCTCTAAAGGTATTAATAGGATGGAAGGACGACCACAGGGGTGTTGGGGTCATTCTCCTACCCTAGGACACGACCCTAATGGACCCAACTTGATTCATGGGCCTTCGGCCCAAAAATGGTGACGCAGTACCTTAAACAGGAAACCTCTCGTCTCTAAAATGATGATTGTAGATGATTCCAGGCAGATATGAGCATGAATCTTTATCCGTTGGAAAGTAGACTTGATAAGCTTTCAATGAAGTACTAGAACTCCCAAATCGGAGTTCGTATGAAGTCGTGGCGGCTGTCACAAGTTGGTGCTGTCGTACAGTCCGAATCCTGCCTGCACGAATCGCTTTCCTTGTTGATCTCCTCCATGCATAAGTGTGGACGTATCGATGGTGTTGATGTCGTGTTGATGTCCTCATCCATCATAGAACACTAAAAACTATGGTATCTTATGGACCTAACATAGGTCACATCCCTCACGACATAAGATTGAAAGATCCAAACCTTCCTCTTCGGAGCAGAAACGGACATGGCCAAAATATATAAAAAAAGATCAGCCTAGTCGCTCATAGGGGCATATCTACCCGGGTAGAGGATAGTCTAGATCCATTTTTAGATTAATCTCTCTCTATATAGATAGGTATCTTTGTGGATAGAGATAAAGATAGGGGTCCCTATAAAACGAAATATATGGAAAACGTGCATTTTTTACTACTACTACTATTTCTTACACTTTTTCAAGGAAACATCGTTTTTTCTATTTTTACTGAATTGGTTGGAGCATAGACGAGCAAGCAGAGCCCAGGAAAGAGGTCAGATCGTCATAGAGCAGTTGACTATAAGTATAAGACTGCTGGCCTGAGAGAAGCAGTCTCTCTCAGGAAACATGGCCTAATTCTCTCTCTTTCTTTTCACACGGGCAACAATTGGGAGTAAAACAGACCATGAACATGAGTTTCAAATGTAAAAAAAAAGGTATGAAAGTGATGAGGACATCAACACCATCGATACATCCTCACCTACATCTACACCTACACAAGGTCCTATGACTCGCACCCGTGCACGTCAATTAAATCATCAAGTAAGTTCACTCTTAAGTTCATGTTCAATTTCTTTAGACCATGGAAACCCGTGTACTCTTGTGTTGCTTAGAAACCAAGGAGAACAAGGAGAATACCATCCAGGAGAGGGAGTCGCGCTGGTTGGATTCGGACTGCAGGACAACACCAACTTCTAACGGCCGCCACGACTTCATACGGACTTTGTTTTGGACGTTCAAGTACTTCATGGAAAGCTTATAAGGTCTACTTTCCAATGGATCTGGCCTCACGTCCATATCTTATCAGAATCGTCCAGAAACGTCGAAATACTACCGAGACCTTTTCTGTCTATGGTGCTACGCCACCTTATTTTGGCCCGTGGGCTGTGTATCAAGTTGAGCCCATTAGGGGCGCATCCTAGGGTTGGAGAACGACCCCAACACCCTCGAGGTCGTCCTTCCATCTATTTATATGTCTCTAGAGCCGCCATGAATAGGGGGGTTTTTGATAGATTGAAGTTTTAGCCACTGCTACTTCGCTTGAAGCGCGCGTGTCGACTAGATCGCCCGTCTTCTTGTTATTGGAACCCCACCTCTTGTATTTTCAGATTGAAACTTCATATTTGATTTAGCAATTCAGTGCTTGTTCAACTCGCTCTTGCTTGTTCTCGATTGCTTGCAGGACGAGAGCCCTCGTGGCCAGTTGATCGCGCTCCACAAGATCGCGTTCACCTTCTGGAATCGTGTGTAATCGGTCGCTAAGGCGCAACATCGTGGATAGTTGTAGTCGGGCCATGAACGTCGGTTTCTCCCACCAATCGTGATTACCTTCTCCATCGAAAGATCGGGACCGAACCTCGCATCAAGTGGTATCAGAGCTCAAGGTTGTTCGGTGAGAGATTTCAGATCCCATCTGTTATTTACCTACAGTCCAGAAAAAGCCAAAAAAAATAGTAGATTAGTTTCCATAGTCCCATAACCCTTTTGTGGCATGTTTACTACTACTGCTTAGTTAGGGTTTGTTGAGTCTTTGGATACATCGCCGTGTCGAGTTGCTGGTCTTAGTGTTTAATTTCCTTAGAGTTTCGAGTTCTAGTCACGTTTCTGTCACCGAAGTATCACTTGTCCGACTAGTTTTGTTTTCCGAGTCCTAATACTTGTAACCGAGTCACGTTTTTGTCGAAGAGTGTTGGATCCGAGTCCTAATCCTTGTGACACAGTAACAGCAGCGACTCGGATAGTACTCCTCTGGTCTGTTAATAAGCTACACACGCGAACAACTCCATTGTTTGGAGGTTTGCCTTACTTCAGAGAGAGAGAGAGAGAGAAGTGTTTGGATTGCCATTATACCCCTGGTCAAAAAAAAACTGTGTGGGGTGAAGTGTTTGGATTGCTGTCCTCTGAGTAGAGTTAAAGTTTTGAGGGTCTCTCTGCAAAAAAAAAAGAGCAAAAAAAAAAAGAGAGGAGATTTCTTGTCTTCTTGACGGTGTCCTTATTCGTGACATTCATTTGTGTCCAGGCTCGGGTCTCTAGCACGGTTGTTAGCCTAGGACCAGCACGGTACCAGTTTTGAACGATTACTCAGCTCACTTATAACTAACGTGGTACTAGTATTTTTCCTTGTGCAACACTTTCAGCCATCCTATAGCTCTACATGCCCGTCTATAGCTTGACAGGTGTTGTTGCTACGGCACCGATACACTTTTTCCAAGGTCACCGACTTGTTGGTAGCCGTCACCCTCCTGTTGAGCAAGGTAAGAATTGGTAAGAGTTTGTGTGAACAGGCTGAGAGTGAGAGCCTTGCAGTAGCCACATCCTAGTAGTGTTAGGGAGTCTATTTTTCTTCACTTGTTTTTTTTTCTTTTCTTGTTGTGTCTCTAACCATGTCAGGTTCCGGTGATGACGAGGCCATTCAGTCCCCTCGCACCAGGGGTATCATACAACATTTTGAACGAAAGTGAGGCTCGTATACTGAAGGAATTGATGCAGATTTGCAGGTGGACTAATGAAAGCTAGGAGCATTGAGGCCACACAGATTCACACCAACAATAATCTTGCTACATTGAGACGTCGGTCGCCACACTAAACGCCATCTTGCTGCCATAATGAGGCGTTTGGATGACCAACAAGTTGAACCGCAACCACGATGATGACAATTTTGATGAGTATCTGCGGATACAGAAACACGATGACCAAGAGGCTCGTCTTCGTCGACGGTTGCGTCGGCCAACCGCCAGGGTATGGCTGAACGTAATAATAATGATGCTTTTGAGTAAGAATTAAATTTAAGATACCCTCGTTTGATGGTGCTTATAACCCTGATGCCTACATTACTTGGGAAATAACTGTTAATACAAAAGTTTAGTTTGTCATGAGTGTCCCTGAGGATAAAAAGAGTTAGGGCTGCTACTAGTGAGTTCACTGATTTTTGCTTCTGTCTGGTGGATAGAATTTAGTAAGAAAATCTGATAACATACCACAAAACTTGGAATGTTTTGAAACGGTCGTGCAGGCTAGATTTGTTCCTTCTTACTATGCACGAGATCTGTTAATTAGAGTTGCAACAATTGAGACAGGGAGCTAAAAGTGTAGAGAAATATTATCAGGAGTTGCAAATGGGATGTTGCGTTGTTGAGATAGAGGCGATGAGGAGGCAGCATAGCTAGTTTTAGTGGGTGGTTTAAATCGGGAAATGAATTGGGATATTCTTGAATTAAAAGAGGTACAATAACATAACCCAGTCTTGTTTCATCTTGCTTGTTAAAGCTGAACGTGAAGTGCAGGGACGACGCGGCGAGAACTCCAGGACTAATGTTTCTGCAGGGGAAAGCTAATTCATGCAGCCATTCCACGACCCCTACCTCGACGATCGGCGTCCTCCACCACCGTCTTCCTCCTCGAGCCATCCCGGCCGCCATCGGTATCCAACTCCAACACCAAGCATTGCACTACTCCAACTAATTCAGAGTTGCACACCCCGTCGTCAAGGTGTTCAGCCCGCGAGAGTAGCCTCGTCAGCCTCTACAGGAGAACTGGTATTTTGTGTTTTTTTTAGTGGGAGGCGGGGGGAGTGTCATCGATGTAAAGGTTGACATGAATGCAGCGTGATCCTGTCCAACAAAGCGTGCTTGGTAATTAAAGAGGATGGTGAAGTATTCGTCGCGCTAGTATATCGATGAAATAAAGTTGTGCTTGCAGCTGATATGCAGTAAGGAAGACCTTTGAAAGTGATTTTGTAGTTATTGTATGCGGTCACTGCACAGATGGCAGAAATTGGAGCAAAACCTTAGTGGGAGGGCATCATTTGTTCAACCAGTGTGTCATCAAGGATCATTCATGCCACATGATTTTATGGAGCGCAGTGCAACCAACTTAGCTAGTATTTGATAGTGGTGGAAAGCTGCCCTGTATCACCAAAACACACCTCACCCGACCCCACATACAAGGGCTCAAGCTGAAATTAGCTGAGTAAGGCAAGTTAACCAGGTTGGTGCGCATAATTTGCTATTGGACATTCATGATGTTGTATGAGTGTGATGTTGGGGTGCCTAGCAAGCTGTTCATATTTTTTAGGTAGACCTGGCCAATTTGTGGGATAGAGATTCTATGTCATCTATGGTAGGTCAAAAATCAAATTCTATTTATACGACGCAGGTGATAAAAATTGTTGCACCCTAGCTCTTCTGAAGGGATTGTTGCGTGATGATGTAGCTAAAGCGCCAAAAAAAAAGTGAGAATCATGAAATACAAACCCGTTGCTAAAACAATTGAAATTGAAATACGTTTGAAGGAAAAATGTGGGGTTTGGTTGCTTACTAAATGTGATATTAATGAAGATTATTCTTCTACTTTGATATGTCATGCATTGGTTTGTAAAAGGTTTGAGTTTCACTTTCCGATTATGCAGCATTTCTTTGCCCCTGTCTTTAGGCTTTGCCTAAACTTTTGCAGGAGTGATTCGGGTGTTTTCCAAGTGAGTTCCTCCAGGGCTGCCACGTGTTCGACGGATGAGCATCAGATTGATTCTCCTTCCTGTGGCTTCGTTGCCCATTGTGCGCCCATACGACTGATCCGGAGGAACTAAGGAGATTCGAACGCCAAGTGCAGGAGTTACTCGACAAAGGTTATGTGCTGATCTCTATCCTTGTGCGATGTGCCAGTTATCTTAGTACCTAAGAAAAATAACCTGCGCTGGTGTTATGTTAGACTATTAACAAGCATTCACCATTCGATTCGTAACCTATCCCGATTAGATGATATGCTCTGATGAGTTGAGTGGTGCTATATCTGTTTGTCGAAATATTGATTTGCTAGTGGTTACCACCAATTCGTAGAAATTGGGGAGAGAGGATGAGAAACTGCTTTCACAACTAAGTTTGGTTTATACTGATGATTAAAGTCATGCCTTTTGTTTACTAAGTGCACTAGCACTTTTATGCGGTTAAGAATGAGTTTTGCGTCTTTATTGAAAATTTGTGGGGTGGATATATTTTGATGGTATATTTGATTTACAGCAAGTACTATGAATGATCATCTTAATATTTACGTGATGTTTAACTTGCCTGTTCCGTTTGAGTGCACGTTGATATTTGGTATCCTTGAGAAGGCACCTTTTGCACGATCGAGTTTCTTTTCTTGGTTATGTTTTTGTCAGCACCGCAGATAGGTTCTCTCTCGT
>RYFJ01004010.1:0-71787 GCA_003991445.1 Oryza meyeriana var. granulata
AGAGACTAACAAAATGAGAGATTGAAGGATTGAGTAGGGATTCAGAATATCACCAACTCTAGTCGTAGAAAGAAAGAAGCTGACGAACATTCGGAAGATTGAAAGAAAACCCCAAGGATGGAACAAAAAAAGAAAACGACGTTTCACCTCCCAGGGCTCCGAACGAATTCGCCCTCATCTGATGACACCAGTGGAATTGACTCCTAGCGCTGCAAGACTTCATTGGCTCCAGAAAGCTTCAACTTCACGGACCCGCAAATCTAAGTCGCAGACAGCATCGACCCCGGCATGGTTGGGTTGAGAGATTTGGGGATGCTTACGGAGGTTTGAAAGGACGAGAAAAGATGGATCACCCGATTCTGTGGAAGACGACAATACGACCCTACCGTAGCAGGAGCGAATTCAACGCGGAAGCGGAAGACAAAACGATTGGTGGATGGATGAAGAGAAGGATCGTTTCTCTCTCTCCCCGCCTGTATAACTATTCCGGCTCATGGGCTTGGCTTGGCAAAGTCGGGTATTAGGCCACCAAGATATGGGTTCTACAGAGCCCTCAATATGATCCGCTCACGCGGATCAGGGGAAAAATCTTAGTGCTGATCTACCAACAGGAAATTGATGATTTAAACAGATATGCTTATGAAGGCCTTATTGCAAACCACATGTGTTTGGGGTATCTGTCTATCCACTAGTATCGAGGATTCATCCTTATAAGCGATCACAGCTGGTCCCATAAAATTGGATGCAGGTATCTTTCTCATACACCTAACCACGCATGATATTTTAATTTCAGAAAGTGTATACTCACCTACCATGCTTGCCAACATTGCCTACTGACAACATTATTCCAGCTGACATGACGGCTAAGAGTCAACTTCCGAGTGGGACCCACTCGGGAAAGACTTACAAACCCCCTTTCTAGCTGACATGAAGCTGAGAGTTCCTATCGAGTGGCATCGCTACTCGGCAAGACTATAAATCATATTCTGGTTTGACATGTTGAATACCGAGATCTCATATACCAATAGTATAGCACTCGGGAAAGACTACAAGGTTAAAAGATCTTTACTTTATGTTTAATTGTCTTCACAATTAAGCACAAAGTCGGGCGGGGTAACTACACCTAATAGGTGTCATGTCGGTGCACACTATTCATAATCTATTTTGACATGAAAGGCGCTTCAAGCCTCACTACAGCTGACATGAAGCCGGACTCGAGAGAAGAAGCACTCAGACAAGAGTACTCAGAGCATGCACTCAAGCAATCTTCACCGTTGGAGGATGAGCACTCGCATCAGCTGTGACTCAACTATGATGTCTCAGGGGCTACTGTGGGAAGCCATGGGCCCGGGTACCTCATCACAAGCATATGGGCCACTCGGATAGAGACAGATGGAGCTAAGACTTTGTAATTGGAGATATAGTAGCACCCGGCAGACTTTGCCTTGTACAATAAGGAATATACAATCCTAGTCGGGTAGATTGTATCTCTAAGAGGAGATCCATTGGCCATATCCGGCTGGGACTCCTATCTTGTACCCTTGTCCCCCAGTATATAAGAGGAGGCAGGGCGCCCCCTGAGGGCACGAGCTCATAGAAGCAGACACAAATCCTCAAAGGAATAACACCACAACTGGACGTAGGGTATTACCTCACATCGAGGGCCTGAACCAGCATAAACCTCTCCTTGTTCTTTTGCAATCCACCAAGTTTCCATCTGCCGAGTAGCCCCATATTCATATTGCCGGTGTAAAACATCGACAGCTGTACTTGGGCAAACGTAACATAGCCGTTGTAAAACTTCATAACTTAAGAAAAACAGGCTCGTATATTATTGACAAAGCACATATAATACATGCAGCCCCCGACTCACTACTTGGTTAGGAGAAGCAACGTAGTGAGTCAGAGAAAAACTGTACGCATGGTGAAGTATAAAGCTCAGGTATAGAAAGGACGTAGCTGTTCTATATTCCATGAGTTGTTGACTAGGGCACCGTCTTTGGTCTTAGTCAGTAGGCACCTGGCCGCATGACTTCAGCGATGATGAACGGCCCTTCCCACGGGGGGATAGTTTGTGCCTGTCTTTGGTGGTTTGTATCTTCCTCAAGACAAGGTCCCCAACCAAAAAGGCGTGGCCACGGACATTCCTGCTGTGATAACGATGCAGGCCTTGAAGATAACCTTGCCGACTGGTCCTGGTGGCAGGCTATGGTTTGGGGATGTCCCTAGCAACTTCTTCCAACTGATCTAGCACGATCAATCGCGGTGGGTCATTAGATCTGTCTTCTGGAATAAGCCAAACTCATGGGGGAGCCGAACTCTAACTCGTTGGTAACATAGCCTCTTGGGGCTAGCACCGTAGACCAGGAAGAAAGGGGATTGCCCCGTAACCTGACTAACCGTGGTTCTTAGGGACTAGAGAACAGAGGGAGTTCTTTACCCACCGCCATGCGTATGGTTGTAGTCGGTCGAATATCCTAGCCATGATACCTTGTAAGACCATGCCATTGGCACGCTCAACCTACCCATTGCTCCGCGAGTGTGCCACAAACGCATAATAGATCTTGATGCCGAAGTCATCACAGAAATCTTGAAATACGCCGCCAGTGAACTGAGTGGTACGTTGTCCGTTATGATGCTGGTTAGGAACCCCGAATCCGGTATAGTATACCCATGATGAAGTCCTTTGCTCATGTGACCGGTTATGGTAGCAACGGGTTTGCCTCAATCCATTTTGGAATTTATCCACTGCGACGAACAATGTCTGAACCCTCTGGCGCTTTCTTGAAAGGCCGACCATGTCAAGCCCCCATACTGCAAAGTAGCCAAGAGATTGGGATGTTTTGGAGTTCTTGATGCTAGAAGATTTGTTTGTCGCATAGAATTGCACGACCCTCGCATGTGCAAACAATGTCTGTTGCATCTGTTACTGCTGTTGGCCAGAAAATCCCTGCTGGTAAGCCTTTCCGACTAACATCCTGGATGCGGCATGGTTGCCACATATGCCCGAGTGGATCGATTGCAGAATCTGCTTGCCCTCCTCGGTGGTGACGCAGTGCATGAGAACACCGGATGCACTTCTTCGGTACAGGTCTTCTTCGACTACTAGGAAACTTTGCTTCGACGTTTGATTGTTCGGCTTAAATGCGATCTTCTGGGAGTTCATCATCCAGGAGGAATCTAAGAACAGGAGTCTGCCAACCTTGAGATATAATCAGTACTTCATCTATCACCTAGGTAGGTTCGCCTCCCGATTGCTCTGGCATTGGTTTCTTCTTGACTGATGGCTCCATGAGTTGCTTGACAAAGATCCCAGTCAAGACCACCTCTCGCTTGGATCCCATGTTTGCCAATTCGTCTGCAGCATCGTTATATTGTCGTAGTACATGTGTTATCTCCAGCCTGTCGAACTTGTTTTCTAGCTTTCGGACCTCCTGACAGTACGCCGCCATAGTATCGTCGAGACATGTCCAGTCTTTCATGACTTGGTTCACCACAAGTTGAGAGTCCCCACGAACAACCAGTCAGCGAATGCTGAGTGATACAGCGATGCAAAGCCCCAGTGACGAGTGCCTCGTACTCGGTGACATTGTGAGAAGCCGGAAAGTGGATCTGGAGAACATACTTGAGTTTTTCACCAGTTGGTGACGTTAGTACGACGCCGGCTCTGGCGCCGCCAATCCGTAGAGAACTGTCTAAGTACATTGTCCAATACTCTAGCTTCACTGTTGATGTAGGCGTCTGAACTTCTGTCCACTCGGCCACAAAGTCAGCTAGAGCTTGAGATTTGATTACTATCCGTGGCTGGAAGGTGATGTCGAATGCCATCAACTCGAGCACCCATTTAGCGATGCGGCCAGTGGCCTCTCGGTTATGTAGGACGTCCCCGAGTGGAAACGATGTGACCATCGTGACTTGATGCGACTGGAAATAGTGCACCAGCTTCCGGACAATGATGAGTAGGCCATATAGCAGCTTTTGGACCTACGGATATCTCATCTTTGAGTCGGCTAGGACCTCGCTGACGAAGTAGACTGGCCGTTGGATCTTCTGTATGTGACCCAATTTGGATCGCTTGACCACCAAAACCGTGCTGGCTACCTGACTTGTTGCCGCCAGATATAGCATTAATGGTTCTTGGGGCATGGGTGATGCCAACACGGGTGGTGATGTGAGAAACTTCTTGAAGTCTTCGAAGACTGGTTGAGCTTCGGGAATCCATTGAAAATTGTCCGCTTTCTTCAGCAATTTGAAAAAGGGCATGCCCCGTTCTCCCAGTCAGGATATGAACTGGCTGAGTGCCGCTATGCAGCCTGTCTGCTTCAGGACGTCCTTCTGGCTAGTTGGGGGTGCCATGTTCATGATTGCATTGATTTTCTCTGGATTTGCCTCGATGCCGTGATGTGATACAATGAAGCCGAGTAGCTTTCCGGATGGCACACCAAAGGTGCACTTTTCCGGATTCAACTTCATCTTGAATCTTCGAAGGTTTTGGACTTTGTTTTGATTACCACGTCATCGACGTATGCCTCCATGTTGCGCCTGATCTGAGTGTGTAGACACCGCTGAATTGCTCGTTGATATGTTGCTCCAGCATTTTTCAGACCGAACGGCATGGTGATGTTGCAGTATGCTCCGAACGGCGTGATGAAAGAAGTCTTCAGGCAGTCCTCCTCCTTCAGGCTTATTTGATGGTATCCCGAATAGCAGTCGAGAAAGATGAGAAGTTCACATCCCACAGTTGAATCCACCACCTTATCTATTCTAGGTAGACCAAATGGATCTTTGGGGCACACTTTGTTCAAGTCGGTGTAGTCGATGCACATGTGCCATTTATCGTTCTTCTTCCGGACCAGGACTAGGTCTTCCAGCCAATCCAGGTGGTAGACCTCTTTGATGAACCCGACTGCGAGGAGTTTGGTTATCTCCTCCCGAATAGCATCTTTGCGGTCTTGTGTGAAGCGCCATAGCAGTTGCTTGACTGGCTTGGCGCCTGTCTTGACATTCAGGGCATGCTCGATCACCTCCCTTGGTACTCCAGGCATGTCGGAAGGCTTCCAAGCAAAGATGTCCCTATTTGCTTGGAGGAAGGTGACGAGCACGTCTTCCTATTTGGGGTCGAGTCCGGTCCCGACTAGAGCAGTCTTGGAGGGGTCAGAAGGGTCTAGGGGGATCTTCTTCGTGTCAGAGTCGGCTAAAATTTCTGACTTTGCTGCTTTCTTCGCCAGAACTTGATCGTCCTCGACTTCGGTTGTAGCGGCTTGCCAAATGCTGCTGCGTCCAACTGCCGCTTCTTGGGCTTGAGCCAACTCGCAGCTCAGTTTCTCGCAGGTGAAGGCTTGCTTGACATCGCTGTGGAGGGAGAGTACTCCGGCCGGCCCAGGCATCTTGAGTATCATGTAGATGTAGTGTGGCACCGCCATGAATTTGGCTAGCACCGGCCATCCGAGTATCGCGTGGTACGCAGTCTCGAAGTAGGCAACCTCGAAGCAGATGTTTTCTATCCAGAAGTTATCCTGGGTGCCGAAGGTGACCGGCAAAGTTATCTGCCCAAGGGGTGTGGAAGACAGGCCGGGAATTATCCTGTGGAAGGGTGCAGTACTCGGCCGTAGTTCTGAAAAAGGGATGTTCATCTCATCTAGAGTCTTGGCGAAGAGGATGTTGAGCGCGCTGCCTCCATCTATAAGAACCTTCTTCAGCTTCATATTTTTGACGACCGGGTCTAGGACGAGTGGATAGCGTCCCGGGTGTGAAACCCGATCGGGATGATCCGCGCAGTCAAACGTTATGGGCGCTTCTGACCAGCGCAAATACTAGGGGGTGTCTGCCATAGACACTGAGTTGACATCGCTGTCGATGCTTTGCACCAGCAATAAAACTATGGGGTTACTCGGCGAGGGTGAGTTCGGTGGATTGCAGAGGAACACAAGAGAATTATACTGGTTCAGGCCCTCAGGATGAGGTAATACCCTACGTCCAATTGAGGTGTTATTCCTCTGAGGTGTTTATAGATCAATGATTTGGTAGCTCTTGTTCTGCTTGCCCTGAGGGGTGCCCTGCCTCCCTTTATATACTAGGGGACAGGGGTACATGATAAGGATCCCAGTCGGATACGACCAAGGGATTTTCTTCTTAGAGATAGAATCCTATCCGACTAAGACTATGTTTCCTTATTATCCAAGGTACAGCCTGTCGGGTGCTATCTTATCTCTAATTACATGATCCGGCCCATCCTCTATCCAAGTGGCCCATGTATTGGTAATGAGGTACCCGGGGCCTATGGCCTCCACAGTAGCCCCTGAGACCTTCATAGCTGAGTCACAGCTAATGCCGAGTGCTCATCCTCCTTAGTGAATGTGGCCCGAGTGCGATGCGCCCGAGTACTCTTTGTCCGAGTAAGTTTTCTCCCGAGTCCTGCTTCATGTCAGCTGGCAGCGAGGCTATGAAGGGCTTCATGTAGATATATGAATAGTGTGCGCCGAATAGGCGCACCTATTAGGTGTAGCCCCCGACTTTGTGCTTAATTGTGAAGACAATTAAACATAACGTCAAAGATCTTTAACCTGGAAGTCTTTCCTGAGTAGATTACTACTGGTATATGAGACTCTTCGGTATCATGTCAACCGGAATAAATTTTATAGTCTTGCCGAGTAGGAGACTACTCGTACATAGGACTCTTCGACTTCATGTCAGTCGGAATATATGTTTATAGTCTTGCCGAGTAGGATGCTACTCGTATATGGGTCTCTTCAGCGTCATGTCAGCTGGAAAAAGGGGTTTATAGTCTTTTCCGAGTGGCGTCCCACTCAAAAGTTAGACTCCTCCGCATCATGTCAGCGGGAAAAGATATTTATAGTCTCTCCCGAGTAGTGCACTACTCGAAAGTTAGACTCTTCAGCGTCATGTCGGCTGGAATAATGTTGCTCATGACAACTGGTGGCCACGCATGTAGGCCGAGTTCCACTCAATGAAAATAAATCCATGGTGTGGTTAGGTGTTCTCGAGAAAGATACCTGCGTCTCCAATTTTAATGAAGACCAGTTTGTGATCCTTATAAAGATATATCCTCGAGACCTGGTGGAAAAAACAGATACCTAAACATATATGTTCAGCAATAAGGCTCTCATGAAGCATATCTGTTTACCTCATCGGCTCCTGTTGGTAGCACCAGCGCTATAATTTCAACTCAGCCTGCAAGCGGCCCATATGGAGCATGCCACTGTAGGAACTCATATCTTGGTGTCCTAGTGCGGACTGTGTAGGCCCAAGCCCATTTAGTCGGCATCGGTTATAAAAAGACGGGGAGAGAGAGAAAAAGATTCCGTCATCTTCCCTAAATTAGCCAATCTCTTCATGTTCCACCTTCGCGCCCAACTTTTCGCCTCCCGCCCGGCTAGGGTTAGCTGCTGCTATTCCCCACCCGAACTCGGGCGACTTCAATCCTCCCCGTTCGCTCCAAGCCCCTGATTTGCTTTTCCCCAAATCTCATCGCCTCCAGTCATGCCAAAGGCTTCGGATCTTGCGGGGGCGCTGGGAAGTTCTTGGCCGGTGTCGGATTGTGGCTCGGTGAAGCTGAAGCGGCTGGAGAGTGAACTGAAGTTGCCCAGCCAAGAGGTGATTCGCTGGCGGCCGGCTAGGGATGAGTCGAGCCCGAATCCCTGACCCGGAGAAATGGTTGTCTTTGCCTCTTTTTTCGATCGAGGCTTGCGTCTCCCGTCTTCTGATTTCTTCCGCCGCATTCTCGACTTTTACGAGCTGGAATTGGTGCATCTGAACCCGAACTCCATTCTTCATATCTCTATTTTTGTCACTCTGTGTGAGTGCTATTTGGGTGTGGAACCCCATTTCTTCTTCTTCAGGCATCTGTTCCACATTAAGCCTCAACCCTCCAAATCTAACATCAGTGTAATCGGGGGGGCTGGTCTTCAATTGAGGAGTGATAGGAAGAAGTCGTATCTCGATCTTCCCTTGAAATCCTCCCTGAAAGGCTGGCACAAGGAGTGGTTCTATTGCGCAAATCTGGCACCCTCCTTGCGGCCATTTACCGGCTTGCCGCCGGTGTTTTCGCCGTATTGGGCGGCGGACCCGACCTATGAGGAGATGGGTCAAGTGCACCTGCTGTTGGTGAAGCTGGATAACTTCAAGAAGGCCGGCTTGACTGGTCCCTGGGTAGCCAGGCGGTTCCTGACCCGGCGCTTCCAGCCCCTGAAGCTGAGGAATGCGTTCGGCTGGGACTACCAGGGAAAAAATGACCCTGACCGAGTTAGTCGGGAGTCGGCCGACGAGCAGAAGGTGACGGAGACGTTGTTCGGATACTTCTCCAGCGGGGTAATTGAAACGGAGGACAAGAAGAGATGCATTGCATCTTTTAGGCACAACCGGCCCCGGACCGAGGTAACATCCGTCTTCCCTTCGTATCGTATGCCTGCGGGCTCAAATATCTGAGTTTTTGGCAGCATATGATGTATCTTGTGGATCTTCTTGTAGTGGTGCGTGGGGAATTTGATGAGGACTCCCGTCCATTGTCGGCCGTCGCGTCGAAGAAGAGGCCGAGAAGTCCCTCCGCCGCCCAACCCGACTCCAAGAGAGCGGGAAAGACACTGATTTTATATCGGGGCGAGGGGGCCATGACGGCGCGCGCCGTGAGCGGAAGCTTGAAAGTAAAGGACGCCGCTGCCGCGACACCCATTCGATCGAGCCCCAGGTTGAGGCCTGTGAACTGGGGCCCGACACTGTCGAGTCCGGTCGTAGCGCTGGCGAGGGGCCGGCAGGAGCAAACGCCGACGGGGGCGGAGGCGCCCGAGCCGACCGTACCGGAGTCGGGGCCGACTCAGGTTGCCGCGCCATCGCCGACTGTGACGCCGACCGGGCCGACTGCCGGAGCCAGCGCTCCGCCGGGGAGCAGGTCGCCCGGCAAGAAGCTGAAGTTCTCCAAGAGGTACGCTGCTCCGGGTCTTCTGGGGTCTTTGCGCGTTTGAATTAATGTCTTGATGTCTTGTTTCATCGTGCAGGAGGCGGGCCGATATCAATCTCAAGGAAATCGATCCGACCACTCCACTTGATGAGCCTGCCCCAGCCGAGCCAGCAGCCGCAAACACGCCTGTTGAGCCGGCGGCCAACCCAGTCGCTGAGACTGAGGTGGCCCCGACTACAGGGCCGCTGCCGCCGCCTGACCGAGAGGTGGCCGCTGAGGCTGAGGCCCCAGCTCCCGAGGTGCCGCTCGTCGCGGAAGCCGCAGGCGAAGCCCCTGAGCCTGTCCCGGAGGTCGCGGGGGATGATGGCGCTAAGGCTAGGACCCCATCGCCGTTGTGGTCGTCGCCGTCGTCGTCGCCGTTGCCGCCGCCGCCAGAGATCCCACGCCTGCCTCGGATCGAAGCTCCTTCACGTGTGATGCCCCGGACCTTCACATGGACGACACGCGATGGTACTGTAAAAAGCTTCAGGCTTGATGAAGTCGTTGCAAGGAGAGAGCGCGAGAGCCTGCTTCGCGCCGCCATCGGCGGGTCACAGGGGGTCGCGGTATGAGTCTTGCAGTAAAGCTCTGGTAATCTTCGTGTTCCGATGTCTGACTCCGTCCTTGATTCGTCTCTCATCCTGAGCAGAAACTTGTCGACCGCAATGAGGCGATGACGGAGATCTTGGTCGAGGTAGCTCCCCACCTCGCAGAGTTGGAACAGCTCCGGGCCTTAAAGGCCGAGATGGAGGAGCGTCATGCGGGGAGGGAGGCCTGGCTGAAGGGTGGCGTCGATCAGCTCAGGGCGGAGACATGGGCCCTAGCCGGGAAGGTCAGAGGTAAAATCCTCGAGTATATCTTCCCGACTGAGCCGTTGGTGTCTTGATCTAGCTGCGTTGTTCCCGACTGCCCAGTTGCGTCATGACTGCACGGTTGAGCTCTTGGCTAATCTGTGGTGCAGACCTCGAAGCGGAGTTAAAGACCCGAACGGAGAGGGAATCGCAACTGAAGGAGGCCGAAGAAGCCAAGGCCGAGCTTGAGAAGGTCAAGGTCGACCTGACAAAGGCCAACACCGAGCTTGACCAGGAGAAGTCCGAGTTGGAGGACGTCGTTGTCAAGCTCGGTAAGGAGAAGGCTGAACTGGAGAAGACCGTGGCCGGGTGGGAGGCCGACTACGAAAGTAAGTCCTTAACCTGACTGTGATCTTGGCCAATCCATTAGTTATCCTGTGTGTAGCCGATTTTGACAAGCTTACTTGCCGGCTGATCTGGGCAGACATGAGAACCAATGTCCGGGCCCAGTATCAGTTCTACACGGAGGAGATAAGGTTGATCAGGGAGTCACGGGAGGCCCTTGTCGGGTCCGTGAAAGGGCTCCTTGACCTTATAGATCCCCGCCCAGTGGGAACCAGCTGCAGCAGAATCCCTCAGATAGTGGGGCGTCTCGAGGATGCACCGAGTGCCTTGAAAAGGTACTCGGATGAGCGTGCTATCGCCGGCGTGGCCCAGACCCTGGCGATGACCAAATCCATGTACCCTAGGGCGGATATTGAGGCCATCGGGGAGGGGTTTGCCGAAGAGACGACGCCAGAGGAGGCGCTGGAGCTAATCGCCCGGGCGAAGCCGACTGCAGAAATAATTACCCGAGACCTGGGTCTGTAAGGGCAGCAAGTTATGTAGTCAGAATAAACTTGTGTAAACAAGCATGTGTAAATATGTGTGCAATGCCACCAAGCTTATTATTCAGTTGTCATTAGCTTTACTTGACCGTGTAGTGTGCACCGAGTTAGTCTGTCAGAACTTAGTAAAAACGTTCGGAGTAAGGAGCTGTACTCGGGCAACCTGACAGTCATAGTAAGGCTTCATAACCGAAGGGAGATAAGCTCGTATGTTATTGACAACGCACATATATACATGCAGCCCCCGACTCACTACTCGGTTGATACAAGCGGCGTAGTGAGTCAGAGGAACTGTACACATGAAAATTATAGAACTCAGGTATAGAAAGGACATAGCTATTCTATGTTCCATGAGTTGCTGATGAGAGCGCCGTCTTTGGTCTTCAGTCGGTAGGCACCTGGCCGCGTGACCTCGGCTATAATGAACGGCCCTTCCCAGATTGGGGATAATTTATGCCTGTCTTTGGTGGTTTGTATTTTCCTCAGAACGAGATCCCCGACCAAAAAGGCGCGGCCACGGACATTGCGATTGTGGTAGCGGCGTAGGCCTTGAAGATACCTTGCCGACTGGATAGTTGCGGTATCTCTTGCTTCTTCCAGCTGATCTAGTTCGACCAGTCGGGTATTATTGGAGTCGTCTTCTGAGTAGGCCCAGACTCGTGGAGAGCCGAACTGTAACTCGGTAGGTAGCATAGCCTCGGCACCGTAGACCAGAAAGCAAGGGGATTGCCCTGTTGCCCGACTAACCGTGGTTCTGAGAGACCAAAGAACAGATGGGAGCTCTTGTACCCATCGGCCCGCATATGGTTGTAGTCGGTCGAATATCCTGGCCTTGATGCCTTGTAAGACCATACCGTTGGCTCGCTCGACTTGCCCGTTGCTCCGCGGGTGTGCCACAGATGCATAGCAGATCTTGATGCCGAAATTGTCGCAGAAGTCTTGGAATAGGCCCGCCGCGAACTGAGTACCGATGTCGGTGATGATGCGGTTAGGGACTCCGAACCGGTATAGTATACTCATGATGAAGTCCTTTGCTCGTGCCGCTGTAATTGTTGCAACGGGCTTAGCCTCAATCCATTTGGTGAACTTATCCACTGCGACGAATAAATGTGTGAATCCTCCTGGCGCTTTCTTAAAAGGCCCGACCATGTCGAGCCCCCATACTGCAAATGGCCAGGAGATGGGGATAGTTTGGAGTTCTTGGGCTGGAAGGTTTGTTTGTCTTGCGTAGAACTGGCAACCCTCACACTTGCGAACGATGTCTTTGGCGTCTGTTACTGCTGTGGGCCAGAAGAATCCCTGCCGGTAGGCCTTTCCGACTAACGTCCTGGATGCGGCATGGTTGCCACATATGCCCGAGTGGATCGAGTGCAGGATCTGCTTGCCCTCCTCGGTGGTGACACAGCGCATGAGGACACCGGATGCGCTCCTTCGGTACAGGTCTTCTCCGACTAGTAGGAAGCTTTTGCTTCGACGCTTTATCTGCTTGGCTTGACTGTGATCTTCTGGGAGTTCGTCGTCCGTGAGAAATTTGACAACAAGAGTCCTCCAGTCTTGACATATGTGCAGCACCTCATCTGTGGTCGGGGTAGGCTCGCCTCCCGACTGATCTGGTGCCGGTTTCTTCTTGACTGATGGCTCCATGAGTTGCTCGACAAAGATTCTAGCTGGAACTGCTTCTCGTTTGGATCCCATGTTAGCCAGTTCGTCTGCTGTGTCGTTGTATTGGTGCAGGACATGTGTGATTTCTAGCCCGTCGAACTTGTTTTCTAGCTTGCGGACCTCTTGACAGTATGCCGCCATGGTGTCGTCGAGGCAGGTCCAGTCTTTCATGACTTGGTTTACCACGAGTTGAGAATCTCCGTGCACAACCAGTCGGCGTATGCCGAGTGATATAGCGATGCGGAGCCCGTGAACGAGTGCCTCGTACTCGGCGACGTTGTGGGAAGCCGGGAAGTGGATTTGCTGGACGTACATCAGTTTTTCGCCGGTGGGGGACGTCAATATGACTCCGCCCGGCGCCGCCGATCCGTAGAGAACCGTCGAAGTACATTGTCCAGTACTCTAGCTTTGCTGTTGGTGTAGGCTGTTGGACTTCTGTCCATTCGGCCACGAAGTCGGCTAGAGCTTGAGACTTGATTGCTGTCCGTGGCTGAAAGGTGATGTCAAATGCCATCAGCTCGAGTGCCCATTTAGCGATTCGGCCAGTGGCCTCGCGATTATAAAGGACATCCCCGAGTGGAAATGCTGTGACCACCGTGACTTGGTGTGCTTGGAAATAATGCACCAGCTTCCGGACTGTGATAAGTAGGCCATATAGCATCTTCTGGACTTGCGGATATCTCGTTTTGGAGTCGGCAAGGACCTCGCTGACGAAGTAGACTGGTCGTTGTATTTTTTGAATATGACCCTGTTCGGATCGTTCAACCACCAGCACCGTGCTGACTACCTGTGTCGTTGCCGCCAGATATAGCATTAGCGGTTCCTGGGGCAGAGGTGACGCCAACACGGGGGGTGACGTAAGGAACTGTTTGAAGTCTTCGAAGGCTCGCTGGGCTTCCGGAGTCCATTGGAAATTGTCGGTCTTTTTGAGTAGCTTGAAGAAAGGCATGCCCCGTTCGCCCAGTCGGGAGATAAACCGGCTAAGTGCCGCCATGCAGCCTGTCAGCTTCTGGACGTCTTTGAGGTTAGTCGGGGGTGCCATGTGCCTGATGGCGTTGACTTTCTCCGGGTTGGGCTCAATGCCGCGATGCGAGACGATGAAGCCGAGTAACTTTCCGGATGGAACGCCGAAGGCGCATTTTTCCGGGTTCAACTTCATCTTGAATCTTCGAAGGTTTTGGAAGGTTTCTTCCAGGTCAGCAATGAGTTCTTCTTTAGACTTGGTCTTGATCACCACATCATCGACGTAGGCTTCCACATTGCGTCCGATCTGAGTATGCAGGCACCGCTGAATAGCCCTTTGATAGGTTGCGCCCGCGTTCTTCAGACCGAACGGCATTGTGATATAGCAGTATGCTCCAAACAGTGTGATGAAAGATGTCTTCAAGCAGTCTTCTTCCCTCAGGTTGATTTGATGGTATCCCGAGTAGCAGCCGAGAAAACTGAGTAGGTCGCACCCTGCCGTGGAGTCAACCACCTGATCTATCCGAGGAAGACCAAATGGGTCCTTGGGGCACGCTTTGTTGAGGTCGGTGTAGTCAACGCACATGCGCCATTTACCGTTTTTCTTCCAGACCAGAACTGGGTTTGCCAACCAGTCCGGGTGGTAGACCTCTTTGATGAACCCGGCTGCGAGGAGTTTGGTAATTTCCTCCCGGATAGCATCTTTGCGGTCTTGAGCGAAGCGCCGCAGCCATTGTTTGACTGGCTTGGCGTCTGTCTTCACGTTTAGGGCGTGCTCGATCACCTCCCTTGGTACGCCCGGCATGTCGGACGGTTTCCACGCGAAGATATCCTTGTTGGCTTGGAGGAAGGTGACGAGCGCGTCTTCCTATTTGGGGTCGAGTCCGGTCCCGACTAGGGCAGTCCCGGTTCGGTCCCGACTATTTAGGATCTTCTTCGTATCAGAGTCCGCTGAAATACCCGATTTTGCTGCTTTTTTCGCCGGAACTTGATCTTGCTCGACTTCAGTTGCGACGGCTTGCCGAATGCTGTCGCGCCCGACTGCCGCCTCTTGTGATTGGGCCAGTTCGCAGCTCTCCTTGTCGCAGGTGAAGGCTTGCTTGACGTCGCTGCGGAGGGAGAGGACTCCTGCTGGTCCAGGCATCTTCAGCACCATGTATGTATAGTGCGGTATTGCCATAAATTTGGCGAGTGCCGGTCATCCGAGTATCGCGTGGTACGAGGTCTCGAAATCGGCGACCTCGAAGCAGACAGTTTCTGTGCGGAAATTATCCCACGTGCCGAAGGTTATTGGCAAAGTTATCTGCCCGACTGGAGTTGATGACAGGCCGGGAATTATCCCGTGGAAGGGCGCGGTGCTCGGCCGTAGTTCTGAACGAGGAATTTTCATCTCGTCCAAAGTCTTGGCGAACAGGATATTGAGCGCGCTGCCTCCGTCGATGAGGGTTTTCTTCAGCCTGATGTTTCTGACAATCGAGTCCAGGACGAGTGGATAGCGTCCCGGGTGGGAAACCCGATCTGGGTGATCTGCGCGATTGAAGGTGATGGCCATCTCTGACCAGCACAGGTATTGGGGGGTGTCGGCCGTGGAGACCGTGTTGATGTCGCGTGCTGAAAGCTTCTGTTTACGCTTGGACTCGTACGCGAGTGGTCCCCCGAATATATGGTTGAGCTCGGCTTGAGGGTCTTGGAAGTCGTCAGCCGGGCCCGAGTCTGGCTTCTCTTTGTCCTTGTTGGCGCCAGATGATGAAGTTTGCTCAGAGGCAAACTTTTTGAGCATATAGCAGTCTTTGGCCGCATGCTTTCCCTTGGGGTGAAAGGGGCATGGCCCGCTCATGACTTTCTGGTAGTCGTTGTTCCACTGGGGCCGCGACCGGCTGCGCTCCATGTTGGCCACCTCGTTGTCTGACTTCCGTTTACGGCTGCCGGACTTGTTTTGAGATGGCTCGTTGTCGGCT
The DNA here is from genome assembly GCA_003991445.1 of Oryza meyeriana var. granulata. Lineage (NCBI taxonomy): Eukaryota > Viridiplantae > Streptophyta > Magnoliopsida > Poales > Poaceae > Oryza > Oryza meyeriana. The sequence goes on from RYFJ01004010.1 coordinate 15,215, forward strand.
TTCGCCTTCTGTTCTTTTTGTCGGGGCTCCTTCTTCTCGTCAAGGGCCTCGGCGACTGCTTCGGCTGAGTCGGCGTATTTATTGGCCATGTCGAAGAGCGCCCGGACTGTGGATGGTGGCTTCCGAGTGAATTTTGCGATAAGCGGAGCGTCTTTTACCCCTTGCGAAAGGCGGCGATGACGGCTTCGTCTTTGATCGTTGGGATTTGGTTGCGCTTCTCGGAGAACCTTTTGATGAATTCGCGCAAGGACTCGTTTTTCTTCTGGTGCAGTTGATAAAGATCATGCTCTGAAGCGGGTCTGTCGTAGGTCCCCTGGAAATTAGCGATGAACCGCTCCCTGAGTTGTCCCCAGGAACCGATCGACCGCCTTGGGAGGCCTATCCGCCATGTCCTCGCCGAGTCGGCTAGCGCGACTGGGAGGTAGTTAGCCATGACTCTGCTGTCGCCACCTGCAGCGCGAACTGCTAGGGTATAGACGGTGAGCAAGGACTCTGGGTTTGTCTTGCCTTCGTACTTTTCGATCCCGGTGGGCTTAAAGCCAGTCGGCCACAAGACGTCCTGTAGCTCCCGAGTGAAGGCTGGGATGCCTTCGTCTTCGTGAGGGCTCCGACTCCGATCTTGGCGATGTAGTCGGTCGTGGTGGAGGCCGAAGCGCTCGTTTTCGTCTTCCAGTCGGCGGCGTTCATCTTCTTCGCGTTGTTCGCGTTGGGCGTTTAGGGTGTGGCGGAGGTCCCGGTGCAGTCGAACTCGAAGGTCCTGATTGGGTCAGCGATCGTATCAGCGACGCCGCCGGTTGTCATTATTGGTATTGCCGAGCGTTGTTTGCCAGGACTCTTCGCGTTGCCGACTGGAGCCGGCCGCCCATCGTCGTGCTGATGCGGCTGCCGTCGGAGAACCCGACCGGTTGGTTGGTATAGCGGCATCGCCCGACTACTGTTGCTGCTGACAGGCAGCAGCTGTAATCATCGCCTTGATCTTGGCGATAGTCGGGGTGGCCTGGTGATCGGCCCCGAGCTGGAGTGTGTCCAGCAGAGTCGCTGCGGCCACAACGTTCTGTTGTGGCGTGACAAAGACGTCGTGGTCGCCGATCTTGGTTTGGAGGATCTGTTGCTGAGCGATTAGCCCAGCCTGGCGCAGCTCGTCGTTGCGGGCTTCGCGATTGGCCTCCTCTTGTTGTAACCGGCGCGCCTCCTCTTGTTGCTCCTCTTGTAGTCGGCGTACCTCGGAAGGTGGTGTTGAAGCCATGAAGATCTCGCGGGAGAGGGGGAAGCTTGCCGAATTAAGGTCCGAGCTGGCGCTCGAACCGCTGTCCGACTTGGTATCGGACTCCGAGTAGTTTATCGGAGTGAGAACGACTCCGACCTCTCTAGATCCAATCTGAAACGGCGCTTGGCCGTGTCCAAACTGAATTGCTGGAGATCGGGTCTGCTGCGCAGGGCAAAGATGCGCAGCGTCGCCGGAATTGTTTGGGAGGTTGACGACCTCTCCGCTTTTCGGCCCAACTCGGGCTGGCTCGGGGCCTTGCGCAAGCCGGACGCCAAAGGAGAGGGTTGTCCCGATGTTTGGCGATGTGAAGGACTGCCGCAGGAAGTCGCTGAAGGAGACGGCGGTGTCCTGCATGCCGACTGGCGCAACATCAGCTGGTTCCCCGGCTGGCAAGATTGGATCTGCTTCAGCCAGGGTGAAACTGCCGAATTGATCGGCGGTGAAGTCTAAGCTTCCGAAGGTAATTGCATCTCCGGGGAAGAACTTGTTGCTGTCGACTCCGTTGATTGAATCCATCGAATCTTCAGATGAGGAATTCGCCAGAGGCCCCTACCTGGCACGCCAACTGTTGATGCTTTGCACTGGCAATAAAACTATGGGGTTACTCGGCGAGGGTGAATTCGGTGGATTGCAGAGGAACACAAGAGAATTATACTGGTTCAGGCCCTTAGGATGAGGTAATACCCTACGTCCAGTTGAGGTGTTATTCCTCTGAGGTGTCTATAGATCAATGATCTGGTAGCTCTTGTTCTGCTTGCCCTGAGGGGCGCCCTGCCTCCCTTTATATACTAGGGGACAGGGGTACATGACAAGGATCCCAGTCGGATACGACCAAGGGATTTCCTTCTTAGAGATAGAATCCTATCCGACTAAGACTATGTTTCCTTATTATCCAAGGTACAGCCTGTCGGGTGCTATCTTATCTCTAATTACATGATCCGGCCCATCCTCTATCCGAGTGGCCCATGTATTGGTAATGAGGTACCCGGGGCCTATGGCCTCCACAATCGCATGTTGTTAGCTTCTGCTTTCTCTTGGACTTGTACGTAGTCAGTCCCCCGAAAATGTGGTTGAGCTCAGCTTGGGGATCTTGAATGTCGTCGGCTGGGCCCGCATCTAGCTTGTCTTTGTCCTTGTCGGTGCCAAATGATGAAGCCTGCTAGGAAGCAAACTTCTTGAGCATGAAGCAATCCTTGGTCGTGTGTTTGCCTTTGGGATGAAAGGGGCAGGGCCCGTTCATCACTTTCTGGTATTCGTTGTTTTTTGGCAGCTGCGACCGAGTATGCTCCACATTGGCCACCACGTCCTCCGACTTCCGCCTGCGGCCGCCGGATTTGTTTTGTGATGGCTCGTCATTGGCTTTAGCCTTCTGGTCCTTCTACCGGGGCTCTTTCTTGTCGTCGAGGGCCTCAACAACCGCCTCAGCTGAGCTAACATATTTGTTGGCCATGTCGAAGAGGGCCCTGACAGAGATTGGCGGCTTCCGAGTAAATTTGGTGATGAACGGGGGCGTCCTTGACTCCCTTGCGAAAGGCGGCGATGACGACCTCATCCTTGATCATTGGGATCGAGTTGCGCTTCTCGGAGAACCGCTTGATGAACTCATGGAGAGTCTCGTTCTTCCTCTGGTGTAGTTGATAAAGATCATGTTCGAAGGAAGGTCTCTCGTAAGTCCCTTCAAAATTAGCGATGAACCGTTCCTGGAGTTCCCCCCAGGAGCCGATCGACCGCTTTAGGAGCCCTGTTAGCCATGTCCTTGCCGAGTCGCTTAGGGCGACTAGGAGGTAGTTAGCCATGGCCTTGTGGTCGCCTCTGGCTGCTCGGATGGCCAAAGTGTAGACCGTGAGCTAGGACTCGAGGTTGGTCTTGCCGTCATATTTTTTTATCCCGATAGGCTTGAAGCCCAATGGCCAGTCGACCAGTTGTAGCTCTTCAGTGAAGGCTGATATGCCTTCATCTGCGAGAGGGCTCTGGCTCTGATTACGGCAATGGAACCGCTCGTGGTGAAGGCCAAAGCGCTCGTACTCGTCCTCCAATCGGTGACGTTCGTCGTCTTCATGTTGATGGCGTCATGCGTTGATATCCTGGCGTAGATCGCGTTGCAAATAGCTTCAGAAATTGTCAATGTTTTACACCGGCAATAGAAGTATAGGGCTACTCGGCAAGGGGAAACTCGGTGGATTATAGAGGAACGCAAAGAGATTTTATACTGGTTCAGGCCGTCAATGTGAGGTAATGCCCTATGTCCAGTTGTGGTGTTATTCCTCCGATGGGTTGTGTTGATCAATGATCTCGTGCCCTCATGGGGTGCCTTGCCTCCCCTTATATACTGGGGGACAGGGGTACATGATAAGGATCCCAGCCGGATATGGCTAAGGGATTTCCTTCTTAGAGATAGAAACTTATCCGACTAAGACTATGTTTTCCTTATCGTACAATGCAAAGTCTGCCGGGTGCTATCTTATCTCTAACTACATGATTCGGCCCATCCTCTATTCGAGTGGCCCATATGTAGGTGGTGAGGTACCCGAGGCCCATGGCCTCCATAGTAGCCCCTTAGACCTTCATAGTCAAGTCACAGCTGACGCCGAGTGCTCATCCTCCACGGTGAAGTCTTCCCGAGTGCATTGCTCCTAAGTACTCTTTTGTTCGAGTGCTTCTTCTTCCCGAGTCCTGCTTCATGTCAACTGGCAGGGAGGCTATGAAGGGCTTCATGTAGATATATGAATAGTGTGCGCCAAATAGGCGCACCTATTAGGTGTAGCCCCCGACTTTGTGCTTAATTGTGAAGACAATTAAACATAAAGTCAAAGATCTTTAACTTGAAAGTCTTTCCCGAGTAGATTACTACTGGTATATGAGACTCTTCGGTATCATGTCAACCGGAATAATAAACTTTATAGTCTTGCCAAGTAGGATGCTACTCATATATAGGACTCTTCGACTTCATGTCAGTCGGAATGTGTGTTTATAGTCTTTCCCGAGTGGTGTCCCACCCAGAAGTTAGACTCCTCCGCATCATGTCAGTGGGAATGAGAGATTTATAGTCTCTCCCGAGTAGTGCACTACTCGAAAGTTAGACTCTTCGGCGTCATATCAGCTGGAATAATGTTGCTCATTGCAACTGATGGCCATGCATGTAGGCCGAGTACCACTTTATGAAAATAAATCCACGGCATGGTTAGGTGTGCTCGAGAAAGATACCTGCGTCCTCAATTTTAATGAAGACTAGCTTGTGATCCATGTAAGGATATACCCTCGAGACCTGGCGGATAAAACAGATACCCAAACATATATGTTCAGCAATAAGGTTCTCATGAAGCATATCTGTTTACCTCATCGGCTCCTGTTGGTAGCACCAGTGCTTTAATTTCAACTCAGCCTGTGGGCGGCCCACACGGAGCATGCTACTGTAGGAACTCATGTCTTGGTGGCCAAGCACCGACTGTGTGGCCCAAGCCCATTAGTCGGTATTGGCTCTATAAAAAGCGGGGAGAGAGAAAAAAGATTCCTTCATCTTCCCCAAATCAGCCAATCTCTTCGTCTTCTGCCTCCGCACCCAACTTTTCGCCTCCTACTCGGCTAGGGTTAGCCGCTGCTGTTGTTCCCCGTTCGAACTCAGGCAATTCCAGTCCCCTTCGTCTATTCCAAGCCCCCAATCGCTTTTCCCTCAAATCCCTCCACCACCAACCATGTCGAAAGCCTCGGATCTTGCGGGTGCACTGGGGAATGCCTGGCCGACTTTAGATTGTGGCTCAGTGAAGCTAAAGCTGCCGGAGAGTCAGTTGAAGTTACCCAGCCAGGAGGTAATCCGTTGGCAGCCTGCTAAGGGTGAGTCGGTCCCAAATCCCCAATCTGGCGAAATAGTAGTTTTTGCTTCTTTTTTCGATCAGGGTTTGTGCCTCCCCTCTTCTGCGTTCTTCCGCCACATCCTTGACTTTTATGGGTTGGAGTTGGTGAATTTGAATCCCAACTCGATTCTTCAAATTACCATATTCGTTACACTCTGCGAGTGTTTTCTAGGTGTGGAGCCCCATTTTAATTTCTTTAGGCATCTGTTCCACATCACACCCTAGCCCTCTAAGAATAATATCAATGTGATTGGGGGGGCTGGTCTCCAGTTGAGGAGTGATGGGAAGAAAACCTATCTTGATCTCCCCTTGAAGTCTTCCTTGAAAGGCTGGCACAAGGAGTGGTTCTATTGCCCAGATCTGACACCTTCCCTGCGTCCATTCATCGGCTTGCCACCGGTAGTTTCTCCAAATTGGTCATCGGACCCGACCTTTGAGGAGATGGGCAAAGCACATCAATTGTTGGCGAAATTGGATAAGCTTAAGGAAGTTAGCCTGACCGGGCCTTGGGTGGCCCGGTGTTTCCTGACTCGGCGCATCTAGCCGCTGAAGCTGAGGAGCACGTTCGGCTGGGATTTTCAGGGCAAATTTGATCCTGACCGAGTAAGCCACAAGTCGGCCGACAAGTTGAAGGTGACCGAGACCCTGTTTGGTTACTTCTCCAAGGGGGTGATTGAGACCGAAGACGATAAACGCCGCATCGCGGCATATAGCTTCCTTCGGCCCCGTCCAAAGGTTACTTTTGTCCTTCTTCTGCAACGAATGCCTATGGACTTGTATGTATGATTGCCCAGCATTGTGTGATATATGTTATTGAATCTTCTGTAGTGGTGCAAGGAGTTCGATGAAGATTCCCGCCCATTGTCAACCGTCAAATCGAAGAAGAGGCCGAGGAGCCCCCTGCCGCCCAACCCGACTCCAAGAGAGCGGGGTAACAACCTGTTTTATATCGGGGCGAGAGGGCCATGACACCGCGTGCTGTGGCAGGGAGTCTGAAGATAAAGGACACCGCCGCCGCGGCGCCCATGCGATCAAGTCCTAGATTGGGACCAGTACGGCTGAGCTCGACATTGCCAAGCCCAGCCAAAGCACCGCCGAGTACAAGGTCCGAGCAGGCGCCATCAAGCACATGGGCGCCCGAGTCGGCCGCGCCACCAATGGGGCCGCCTCCAGTTGCCATGCCGCCACCGACTGCTTCGCCGACCAGGCTGACAACCGGGCGTAGCACTCCTCCGGGACCCGGATCACCCGGCAGGAAACTCAAGTTCTCCAAGAGGTAAGTTGCTCTGGATCTTCTGAGATTCTCGTCTGTTGCAGTAGTGTTTTGATGTCCGTTTCGCCATGCAGGAAGCGCACCGATATCGATCTCAAGGAGACCGCTCTGACTGCTCCCCTTGAAGAACCCGTCCTAGCCGAGCCGGCGCCCGCTAGCACACCCACTGAGCCGGTCACCATCCCAATCACGAAGGCTGAGGTGGTCCCGACTGTGGGGCTGTTGGTGCCGCCCGACCAAGGGGTGGTTACTGAGGTTGCTGCCCCAGCCCCTGAGTCCACACCCGCTGCCGAAGCCGTTGCCGGAGCCCCCGAGTTGACCCCCGAGGCCGCAGAAGACGCCGGCGTAGGGGCCAGGACCCTGTCGCCGTCATGGTCGTCGTTGTCGTCGTCGTCGTTGCCACCGGAGATCCCGAACCTTCACCGGATTGAAGCTCGTCCATGTAAGTTCCCCCGGACGTTCACCTGGACGGCGTCTGATGGAACTGCAAAGAGATTCAAGCTCGATGAAGTCACGGCGAAAAGGGAACGCGAAGGCTTGCTTCGCGCCGCCATTAGCGGGTCCCAGGGGGTTCGGGTATAATTCTTGCGGTGGAGTCCTGGTGGCCTTCCTGTTTTGACGTCTGACTCCACTCCTGACTTGTTCTCTCCCTGAGCAGAAGCTTGTTGATCGAAATGGGGCGATGACCAAGATCCTGACCGAAATGGCCCCCCATCTCGTGGAATTAGAGCAGCTCCGGGCGTTGAAGGCCGCGATGGAGGAGCGCCACGTGGGGAGGGAAACTTGGCTAAAGGATGCCATCACCCAGCTCAGGGATGAAACTTGGGCCCAAGCCGGGAAGATTAGAGGTAAGTCCCTCGAGTGCATCTTCCCGACTGAACCCTTGATGCATTTCTCCAGCTGCGTTGTTCCCGACTGCCCAGTTGTGTCTTGGCTGCAAGGTTGAGTTCTCGACTAATCCATCGTGTAGCCCTCGAAGCCGAGTTAAAGACCCAAACAGAGAGGGAAGTCCAGCTGAAGAAGGCCGAGGAAGCCAAGGCCGAGCTTGAAAGGGACAAGGCTGACCTTACAAGGGCCAACGCCGAGCTCAAACGGGAAAAGGCCGAGTTAAAAGAGGCCACCATCAAGCTTGGCAAAGAAAAAGCTGGACTGGAGAAGACCGTGGCCGAGTGGGAGGTTGATTACGAGAGTAAGTGTCCGTCTCGACAATGATCTTAACCAATCCTTTAATCATTCCATCTGCAGCCGTGCCTAACAAGTTTACTTGTCGGTGGACCCAGGCAAACTTTAGAGCCAATGTCCAGGCCCAATATCGGTTTTATACAGAGGAGATAAGGGCCATCAGTGAGTCACGGGAGGCCCTCATTGGGTCCGTGAAGGGCTCCTTGATCTGATGGATCCTCGCCTTGTGGGAACCAGCTGCAGCCGAATCCCTCAAGTGGAGGCGCGTCTTGAGGATGCACCAAGTGCCCTAAAGAGGTACTCGGATGAGCATGTCATTGCCGGTGTGGCCCAGACCCTGGCGATAACCAAATCAATCTACCCGAGGGCAGACATTGAAGCCATCGGGGAGGGGTTTGCCAAGGAGACAACGCCCTAGGAGGAGCTGGAGCTGATAGCCTGGGTGAGGCCGACTGCTGAGATAATCACCCGAGACCTGGGTCTGTAAAAGCAATATATCATGTAGTCGGTATGTATAAACTTTTGTAGAAAACATGTGTAAATATATGTGCAATGTCGCCAAGCTTTGTATTACTACTCAGTTGTTATTAGCTTTACTCGAATGTGTAGTCTACGCCGAGTTAGTCTATCGGAACTTAAATCGTTCACTGTAAGAAAGTGTACTTGGGCAAACGTGACAGTCGTAGTAAGGCTTCATAACTAGAGTAAGACTGGCTCATATATTATTGACAAAACACATATAATACATGCAGCCCCTGACTCACTACTCGGTTGATACAAGCGGCGTAGTGAGTCAGAGAAACTGTACACATGAGAAAGTATAAAGCTCAGGTATAGAAAGGACGTAGCTGTTCTATGTTCCATGAGTTGCTGATGAGGACACCGTCTTCGGTCTTCAGTCGGTAGGCGCCTGGCCGCGTGACCTCGGCTATAATGAACGGCCCATCCCAAAGTGGGGATAATTTGTGCCTGTCTTTGGTGGTTTGTATTTTTCTCAAGACGAGGTCCCCGACCAAAAAGGCGCAGCCACAAACATTGCGATTGTGGTAGCGACGCAGGCCTTGAAGATACCTTGCTGACTGGATTGTTGCAATGTCCCTTGCTTCTTCCAACTGGTCGAGCTCGACCAGTCGGGTATTGTTTGAGACGTCTTCTGAGTAAGCCCGGACTCGTGGGGAGCCGAACTGTAACTCTGTCGGTAGCATGGCCTCAGCACCGTAGACCAGAAAGAAAGGGGATTGCCCTGTTGCCCGACTAACTGTGGTTCTGAGAGACCAGAGAATGGATGGGAGTTCTTGTACCCACCGGCCTGTGTATGGTTGTAGTCAGTCAAATATTCTGGCCTTGATGCCTTGTAAGACCATACTGTTGGCTCGTTCAACCTGCCCGTTGCTCCGTGGGTGTGCCACGGATGCATAGCAGATCTTGATACCGAAATTTTCACAAAAGTCTAGGAATACGCCGCCCGTGAACTGAGTACCGTTGTCGGTGATGATGCGGTTAGGGACCCCGAATCGGTATAGTATACTCATGATGAAGTCCTTTGCTCATGCCGCTGTTATAGTTGCAACAGGTTTGGCCTCGATCCACTTGGTGAACTTGTCAACTGCGACAACTAGATGTGTGAACCCTCCTGGTGCTTTCTTGAAGGGCCCGACCATGTCGAGCCCCCATACTGCGAATGGCCAAGAAATAGGGATAGTTTGGAGTTCTTGGGCTGGGAGATTTGTTTGTCTTGCGTAGAACTGGCAACCCTCGCACTTGCAAACAATGTCCTTGGCGTCTGTTACTGCTGTTGGCCAGAAAAATCCCTGTTAGTAAGCCTTTCCGACTAACGTCCTGGATGCGGCATGGTTGCCACATATGCCCGAGTGGATCGACTGTAGAATCTGCTTGCCCTCCTCGGTGGTGACACAGCACATGAGGACACCGGATGCACTTCTCCGGTACAGGTCTTCTCCGACTAGCAGGAAGCTCTTGCTTCGACATTTGACTTGCTCGGCTTGACTGCGGTCGTCTGGGAGTTCATCGTCCAGGAGGAATTTGATGACAGGAGCCCGCCAGTCTTGACATGTATGCAGTACCTCACTTGTTGCCGGGGTAGGTTCGCCTCCCGACTAGAGCTTGTGATTTAATTGCTATCCGTGGCTAAAAGGTGATATCGAACGCCATCAACTCGAGTGCCCATTTAGCGATTCGGCCGGTGGCCTCACGGTTATGAAGGACATCCTCGAGTGGAAACGATGTGACCACCGCTCCTTGATGTGCTTGGAAATAGTGCACCAGCTTCCGGACTGTGATGAGAGGCCATATAACAGCTTCTGGACCTGCCAGTACCGTACTGACTACCTGAGTGGTTGCCGCCAGATATAGCATTAGCGGTTCTTGGGGCATGGGTGACACCAACACGGGGCGTGATGTGAGGAATTTCTTGAAATCTTCGAAGGCTTGTTGGGCTTCGGGAGTCCACTGGAAGTCGTCGGCTTTCTTCAATAGCTTGAAAAAGGGCATACCCCGTTCGCCCAGTCAGGAAATAAATCGGCTGAGTGCCGCCATGCAGCCTGTCAGCTTCTGGACGTCCTTCTGGTTAGTCGGGGGAGCCATGTTCATTATGGCGTTGACTTTCTCTAGGTTAGCCTCGATGCCTCGATGCGAGACGATGAAGCCGAGTAACTTGCCAGATGGCACGCTGAAGGCGCACTTTTCCGGGTTCAACTTCATCTTGAATCTTCGAAGATTTTGGAAGGTTTCTTCTAGGTCAGTGATGAGGTCTTCTATGGACTTGGTCTTGATCACTACGTCGTCGACGTAGGCTTCCACGTTGCGCCCGATCTGAGTGTGCAGACACCGCTGAATTGCCCGTTGATAGGTTGCTCTAGCATTTTTCAAACCGAACGGCATTGTGATGTAGCAGTACGCTCCAAACGGCGTGATAAAAGATGTCTTTAAGCAATCTTCCTCCCTCAGGCTGATTTGATGGTATCCCGAGTAGCAGTCGAGAAAGCTGAGTAGGTCGCACCCGACCATGGAATCTACCACCTGATCTATCCTAGGAAGACCAAATGGGTCCTTGGGGCATGCCTTGTTGAGATCGGTGTAGTCGATGCACATGCACCATTTAACGTTTTTCTTCTGGACCAGGACTGGGTTTGCCAGTCAATCCGGGTGATAGACTTCCTTGATGAACCTGGCTGCGAGGAGCATGGTGATCTCCTCCCGAATAGCATCCTTGTGGCCTTGAGCGAAGCGCCGCAGCCGTTGCTTGACTGGCTTGGTGTCTGTCTTCACGTTGAGGGCGTGCTTGATCACCTCCCTTGGTACGCCTGGTATGTCGGATGGTTTCCAGGCGAAGATATCCTTGTTAGCTTGGAGGAAGGTGATGAGCGCGTCTTCCTATTTAGGGTCGAGTTCCGTCCTGACTAGAGCAGTCTTGGAGGGGTCAGAAGGGTCCAGGGGGATCTTCTTCGTGTCAGAGTCCGCTAAAATTCCTGACTTCGCCGCCTTTTTTGCCGGAACTTGATCTTGCTCGACTTCAGTTGTGGCGGCTTGCCGGATGCTGTTGCGCCTGACTGCCGCCTCTTGTGATTGAGCCAGTTCGCAACTCTCCTTGTCGCAAGTGAAGGCTTGCTTGACGTCGCTGCGGAGGGAGAGGACTCCTGCTGGCCCAGGCATCTTGAGCACCATATATGTATAGTGCGGTATCGCCATAAATTTGGCGAGTGCCGGTCGTTCGAGTATCGCGTGGTACGCGGTCTCAAAGTCAGCGACCTCGAAGCAGACGTTTTCTCGTCGAGGGCCTCTGCGACCGCTTCAGCCGAGTCGGCATATTTGTTGGCCATGTCAAAAAGAGCCCGGACAGAGGGTGGTGGCTTCCGAGTGAATTTCGCGATGAACGGGGCATCCTTTACTCCCTTGGGGAAGGCAGCAATGACGGCCTCGTCTCGGGTCATTGGGATTTTGTTGCACTTCTCGGAAAATCTCTTGATAAAATCCTGTAGAGACCCGTTCTTCTTCTGGTGTAGCTGATACAGATAGTGCTCAGAAGATGGCCTCTCATAGGTTCCCTGAAAATTAGCGATGAACCGCTCCTTGAGTTCTCCCTAGGAACCAATCGACCGCCTCAGGAGCCCTGTCATCCATGTCCTCGCCGAGTCGGCTAGCGTGTCTGGGAGGTAGTTAGCCATGGCTTTGCTGTTGCCCCTAGCAGCTCGAACTGCCAGGGTATATATGGTGAGCCAGGACTCAGGATTTGTTTTGCCGTCGTACTTTTCGATCCCTGTGGGCTTAAAGCCAGTCGGCCAGTCAACGTCCTGTAGCTCCCGTGTGAAAGCAAGAATGCCTTCGTCTTCATGAGGGCTCGGGCTTCAACCACGGCGTATAAACCGCTCATGATGGAGACCGAAGCGCTCGTTTTCGTCCTCCAGTCGGCGGCGTTTGTCCTCTTCTCGCTCGTGGCGCCGGGCATTGATGGTATGGCAGAGGTCATGTTGTAGGCGTACTCGGAGATCTTGGTTGGGCCGTCGGTCATACTGGTGATGCTGCCGGTTGTCATTGCTGAGTGACGTTTGCCTGGACTCCTTGCGTGGCCGACTTGAGCCGACCGCCCGACGCCGTGCTGACGTGGATGAACCCGCTGCTGGAGATCCCGACCGGTTAGTCGGTACCACGGTGTCGCCCGACTGCTGTTGTTGTTGCTGGCAGGCAGCAGTCGTGATCATCGCCTTGATCTTGGAGATAGTTGGAGTGGCCTGGTGATCAGGCCCGAGCTGGAGCGTGTCCAGCAAGGTCACAGCGGCCACAACATTTTGTTGTGGCATGACGAAGACGTCGTGATCGCCGACTTTAGTCTAGAGAATCTGCTGTTGAGCAGCTCGCCCAGCCTTGCGTAGCCCGTCATTGCGAGCCTCGCGGTCAGCCTCCTCCTGTTGTCGCAGTCGGCGCACCACCTCCTGTTGCTCCTCTTGTAGTCGGCGCACCTCCGTTGGTGGTGTTGAGGCCATGAAGATCTCTCGGGATAGAAGAAGACTTGCCAGACTGGAGTCCGAGCTAGTGCTCGAACCGTTATCCGACTTAGAGTCGGACTCCGAGTAGTTTATCAGAGTAAGAACGACTCTGACCTCTCTAGATCCAATCTGAAACGGCGCTTGGCCGTGTCCAAACTGAATCGCAGGAGATCGGGTCTGCTGCGCGGGATGTAGATCCGCAGCGTCGCCATCGAGCTTGTAGATGTGATCATGGTTTGGACACAGCCAAGCCCCGTTTTAGATTGGATCTAGGGAGGTCGGAGTCATTCTTACTCCGATGAACTACTCGGATTCCGATTCCAAGTCGGACAATGGTTCGAACACTAGTTCGGACTCCAGTCTGGCGAGTTTTCTCTTGCACCGCGAGATCTTCATGGCTTCAACACCACCACCCAAGGTGCGCCGACTACAAGAGGAGCAGCAGGAGGAGGCGCGCCGACTACGACAACAGGAGAAATCTGACCACGAGGCTCGCAATGACGGGCTACGCAAGGCTGGGTGAACCGCTCAGCAACACATTCTCCAGACCAAAGTTGGCGACCACGACGTCTTCGTCACACCACAACAGAATGTCGTGGCCGTTGCAACTCTACTGGACACACTCCAACTCAGGCCTGACCACCAGGCCACCCCGACTATCACCAAGATCAAGGCGATGATTACAGTTGCTACCTGTCAGCAGCAATAGCAGTCGGGCGACACACTTGTACCGACCAACCGGTCGGGTTCTCTGGCAGCAGGCCCATCTACATCAGCACGACGTCAGTCGGCTGGCTCAAGTCGGCCATGTGAGGAGTCACGTCAGACTTCACTTGGCAACACCAATAACATCGATCGGCGGCGTCACCAGAACGACCGCTGATTCAACCAAGATCTCCGAGTCCAGCTACAACATGATCTCCGCCACACCATTAATGCTCGACACCATGAAAGCGAAGAAGATGAGCGTTGCTGACTGGATGACGACTATGAACGCTTCGGGCTCAACCACGAGCGGTATAACTGCCGTGACAGGAGCCAGAGCCCTCACGAAGATGAAGGCGTTTCAGTTTTCACTCATGAGCTCCAGGACGTCGACTGGCCATCGGGCTTCAAGCCTACGGGGATCGAGAAATACGACGGCAAAACCAACCCCGAGTCCTAGCTCACCGTATACCCCCTAGCAATTCCAGCTGCCGGTGGTGACCACAAAGCCATGGCTAACCACCTCCCAGTCGCACTAGCCGACTCGGCAAGGGCATGGCTAATAGGGCTCCCGAGGCAGTCGATCGGTTCCTGGGGAGAACTTAGGGAGCCGTTCATCGCTAACTTTCAAGGGACCTACGAAAGGCCGTCTTTCGAGCACGATCTATATCAACTGCACCAGAAGAAGAATGAGTCTCTGCACGAATTTATCAAGAGGTTCTCCGAGAAGCGCAACAAAATTCCAATGATCAAGGACGAGGCCGTCATCGCCGCCTTCCGCAAGGGAGTAAAGGACACCCCGTTCATTGCAAAATTCACTCGGAAGCCGCCATCCTCCATCCAAGCTCTCTTTGACATGGTGAACAAATACACCAACTCGGCTGAAGCGGTCGCCGAGGCCCTCGACGAGAAGGAGTCCCAGCAGAAGGATTAGAAGGTGAAAGCCGACAACGAGCCATCACAAACAAGTCCGGCAACCGCAATCGGAAATCAGAAAACGAGGTGGCCAACATGGAGCGAACTCAGTCGCGGCCCCAACAGAACAACGACTACCAGAAGGTCATGAACGGGCCATGCCCCTTCCACCCCAAAGGCAAGCACGCGGCCAAAGACGGCTTCATGCTCAAGAAGTTTGCTTCCGAGCAGGCTTCATCATCCGGCGCTGACAAGGACAAAGACAAGCCAGATCAAGGCCCGACTGACGATTTTCAAGATCCCCAGGCCGAGCTCCACCACATCTTCAGACGGCCATCTGCGTATGAGTCTAAGCGCAAGCAGAAGCTAACAGCACATGACGTCAACGCAATCTCTACAGCAGACGCCCCCCAATATCTGCGCTGGTCAGAGACGTCCATCACGTTCACTCGCGCTAATCATCCAAATCGGGTTTTGCACCCGGGACGCTATCCACTCGTCCTGGACCCGGTTGTCAAGAACATCAAGTTGAAGAAGGTTCTCATAGACGGAGGCAGCACACTCAACATCCTATTCGCCAAGACTCTGGATGAGATGAAAATTCCTCATTCAGATCTGCGGTCGAGTACGGCGCCCTTCCACGGGATAATTCCCGACCTGTCTTCAACACCACTCGGGCAGATTACCTTGCCAGTTACCTTCGGCACGTGGGATAACTTCCGCACGGAAAACATCTGCTTTGAGGTCGCTGACTTCGAGACCGCGTACCACGTGATACTCGGATGACCGGCGCTCGCCAAGTTCATGGCAATACCGCACTATACATACATGGTGCTCAAGATGCCAAGGCCAGCAGGAGTCCTCTCTCTCCGCAGCGATGCCAAGCAAGCCTTCACCTATGACAAGGAGAGTTGTGAATTGGCTCAGTCCCAAGAGGCGGCAGTCAGGCGCAACAGCATTCGGCAAGCCGTCACAACAGAAGTCGAGGAAGACCCATTTCCAACCAAAAAAGCAGCAAAGTCGGGAATTTCAACAGACTCAAACACAAAGAAGATCCCCCTGGACCCTTCCGACCCCTCCAAGACTGCTCTAGTCGGGACCAGACACGACCCCAAATAGGAAGATGCGCTCGTCACCTTCCTCCAAGCCAACAATGATATCTTCATGTGGAAATCGTCCGACATGCCGAGCGTACCAAGGGAGGTGATCGAGCACGCCCTCAACGTGAAGACAGACGCCAAGCCAGTCAAGCAACGGCTGCGGCGCTTCGCTCAAGACCATAAAGATGCTATTCGGGAGGAGATAACCAAGCTTCCTGCAGCCGGGTTCATCAAAGAGGTCTGTCACTCAGATTGCTGGCAAACACAGTTCTGTCCGGAAGAAAAACGGTAAATGGCGCATGTGCGTCGACTACACCAATCTCAACAAGGCGTGCCCCAAGGACCCATTTGGTTTACCAAGAATAGAACAGGCGGTAGATTCAACTGCAGGGTGCAACCTTCTCAGTTTCTCAACTGCTACTCGCGGATACCACCTAATCAGCCTGAAGAGAGGAGGACTGCCTAATGACGTCTTTTATCATGCCGTTTGGAGCGTACTGCTACATCACTATGCCATTCGGTTTGAAAAACGCTGGAGCAACATATCAACGGGCAATTCAGCGGTGTCTACATACTCAGATCGGGTGCAACATGGAGGCCTACATCAACGACGTGGTGATCAAGACCAAGTCCAAAGAAGACCTCATCACTGACCTGGAAGAAACCTTCCAAAATCTTCGAAGATTCAAGATGAAGTTGAACCCAGAAAAGTGGGCCTTCGTTGTGCCATCCCGGCAAAGTTACTCGGCTTCATCGTCTCGCATCGCGGCATGGAGGCCAACCCAGAGAAAGTCAACGCAATTATGAACATGGCTCCCCCGACTAACCAGAAGGACGTCTAGAAGCTGATAGGCAGCATGGCGGCACTCAGCCGGTTTATTTCCCGACTGGGCGAACGGGACATGCTCTTTTTCAAGTTATTGAAGAAAGTGGACAATTTCGAGTGGACCCCCGAAGCCCAGCAAGCCTTCGAAGACTTCAAGAAATTTCTCACATCACCCCCATGTTGGCGTCACCCATGCCCCAAGAACCGCTGATGTTATATCTGGCGGCAACTACTCAGGTAGTCAGCACGGTGCTGGTGGTCGAGCGATCTGAACAGGGTCACATCCAGAAAGTCCATAGGCCAGTCTACTTTGTCAACGAAGTCCTTGCCGACTCGAAGATGAGATATCCGCAGGTCCAGAAGCTGCTATACGGTCTACTCATCACTGTCCGGAAGCTAGTGCAATATTTCCAAGCACATCATGTCACGGTGGTCACATCGTTTCCACTCAGGGATGTCCTGCATAACTGCGAGGCCACCAGCCGAATTGCTAAATAGGCACTCGAGTTGATGGTGTTTGATATCACCTTTCAGCCACGGATAGCAATCAAATCACAAGCTCTAGCTGATTTTGTGGCCGAGTGGACAGAGGTTCAAATGCCTACATCAACAGCGAAGCTAGAGTACTGGACAATGTACTTCGACGGTTCTCTACAGATCGGCGGTGCCGGGGCTGGCGTCATACTGACGTCGCCCACCGGTGAAAAACTCAAGTATGTTCTACAAATCCACTTCCCAGCTTCCCACAACGTCGCCGAGTACGAGGCACTTATCCACGAGCTCCGCATTGCTATATCATTCGGCATACGTCGACTGGTTGTGCGCAGGGATTCTCAACTCGTGGTGAACCAAGTCATGACGGACTGGACATGCCTCGATGATACCATGGCGGCATACTGTCAGGAAGTCCGCAAGGTGGAAATAAGTTTGACGGGATGGAGATAACACACATCCTATCATAATACAATGATGCTGCAGACGAATTGGCAAATATGGGATCCAAGCGAGAAGCGGTCCCGACAGGCATCTTTGTCGAGCAACTCATGGAGCCATCAGTTAAGAAGAAACCGGCGCTGGAGCAGTCGGGAGGCGAACCTATCCGGGCGACAGACGAGGTGCTGCAATATTGTCAAGATTGGTGGAATCTTGTTCTCAAATTCCTCCAGGACGATGAACTCCTAGAAGATCGCAGCCAAGCCGAACAGATCAAACGTCGAAGCAAGAGTTTCCTAGTTGTCGGAGAAGACCTGTACCGAAGAAGTGCATCCAGTGTCCTCATGCACTGCGTCACCACCGAGGAGGGCAAGCAGATTCTACAGTCGATCCAACAATACCCGATTGGTCGAAGTAGATCAGTTGGAAGAAGCGAGGGATATCGCAACAATCCAGTCGGCAAGATATCTTCAAGGCCTGCATTGTTATCACAATCGCAATGTCCGTGGCCGCGCCCTTTTGGTCGGAGATCTCATCTTGAGAAAAATACAAACCACCAAAGACAAGCATAAACTATCCCCATTCTGGGAAGGGCCATTCATTATCGCTGAGGTTACTCGGCCAGGCGCCTATTGACTAAAGACCGAAGACGGTGCCCTCATCAGCAACTCATGGAATATAGAATAGCTACGTCCTTTCTATACCTGAGTTTTATACTTTCCCATGTGTACAGTTTTTCTCTAACTCACTACGCCGCTTGTTTCAACTGAGGAGTGAGTCAGGGGCTGCATGTGTTATATGTGCTTTGTCAATAATATATGAGCTTGTTTTACTTAAGTTACGAAGTTTTACTATGACTTTGTCATGTTTGCCTGAGTACAGCTCTCTGCGGTGAACGATTTTGTTAAGTTCCTATAGACTAACTCGACGTAGACTATATAGTCGGGTAAAACTAATGACAACTGAGTAACAATTCAAAGCTTGGCGGCATTGCACATATATTTACACATGTCTTTACAAAAATCCACAATACACCGACTGCATGATATACTGTTCTTACATACCCAGGTTTCGGGTGATCATCTCTGCAGTCAGCCTCGCCTTGGCTATCAGCTCTAGCGCCTCCTCAGGTGTCATCTCCTCGGCGAACCCCTCCCTGATGGCTTCAATATCTGCCCTTGGGTAGATGGACTTGGTCATCACCAAGGTCTGGGCCACGCCGACAACAACATGCTCATCCGAGTACCTCTTCAGGGCACTCGGTGCATCCTTAAGGCGCGCCTCTACTTGGAAGATCATGCTGGAGCTGGTTCCCACATCGCGAGGAACACTCGTGCGAGGAAGACTACCAAGATTCCAATACAATGGAAATCATACTGTTCACACACGAACACGTCACGTGTGCCCCCGGCGACGAGCGCGATGCGCAAGACACGTCGCAAGGGGAGTCTCGTCGGGAGCGCGATACGCAAGACGCGCCGGCGAGAGCTCTTGGAACCCGACACCCCACGCTCCCGGGAGAGACCCCGTCAGGGAGAACAGCGGCGATGGGTTGCCCTAGGTCAGCCTAACTGCCCCTAGGACCTTGTGCTCGCTGTCGCAACGAAGTAGACGGCAACGAAGAACAAGAAGCAAAAACTAGGGCTGAGAGAAAATAGTAGATGCAAAATAATGTAGTAGATTGATATGTCGATTGTGTGTCATCAATTGGCCATCACCCCTTATATATATAGGGCGGTTGGTCTTTCCTATACACAAAAATACTTTCCATGTATACGGTAAAAAGAAAACAGAGACCGAGCCGAAGTATTCCTCCTGCTTACAACCAGCCAATCATGCGGAAGACGAGGCCGTTAACATCCTCGCCCGAGCATCTCGCCAGGCCGTTGTCCAGACCGCTGCTTCCGCTTTGTCCGGATCGCCCGGGACCTCGCCCGGCCTGTGTCCGCGCCCGGGCCCTGTGCCCGTGCCCGAGACCTCGTGCCCGTGCCCGGGCCCAATGCATGCACAGGCCAATTAAACATCTGTAGTATTCTTCTCGGACTCCTCCTGGTTCTTTTCTAGTCACCGTATACATGCAAATATCTGTCCACCGGCCAGCTTGATCTCCTGATTAGATATGGAAAAATTAACTAACCCAACCAGAGCCGAACTCACCATCTTCGCAATCTGACTAACATGGCTCCGGTTGCAGACAAAGTGGCCAAACCATGTATGCAGAACATCGTACAGCATGTGCATGCAAAATTAATGCACGCATACTTTCCTCTTGTTTACCAAACACATTGCGGCAAACTTGACTCAGCACGTGCAATCTCAGGCCAATTCCAAAGACCTCTGTTCAAATAAAATTCATGACAAAACTGTTAGGCACAAATATACACGTGATGTCAAATTTGATCATCAACACATGCCCCCCTGTTTTTTGGCAAAGCTTGCATGCCAAAAAATATACTTCTTTCTTGTGCGAAGACTAAGGATAATGTCAACACACCCATCGGCCATGTTTATTTTTTTCTAAGGACGATAATTAAATATTGGCCATACGTGCTTGTTGACGCCAAAAATCGTCGGGATCTGGTTCGGCGTCGGAAGACACGCGAAGGCCTAGGAGATTTGTTTTACTCCAGTGCAGGTCCTAAAGTGTTGAGGTTCGTAGGCGTGCCAGTCAATTTGACCCCGTAATTGACAAGGAGAAAATATTAGCTCAGGGATTCAATCGGCCAATAAGAATCCTGCTAGCCGATTGCCGAAAGAACACTTGAGCATCGGCCGTAAGCCAATGATAAAACCATGTCCGGGCCCCAGCTGTTTGTGCCCGGGTCCTCGCTCCCGGATCCTCGCTCCCGGGTCCTCGCTTGTGCTCGTGCCCGGGTCAGTAGCAATTGCACATCAGCTATCGGACGATACGGACTGATGTAGACTCCTTGTAGCTGATGGCCGATGGCACCTGTGTGTCGGCTAGGAAACCGATAACGCTATAAGCAAATAGATAAGCTGTCAGTATAACATGTGCATCGGCTAGAAGCCGATGATAAAATAGATAGGCAGAATAGTAAGCTAGCCGACTGCCAAAGAAACACATGTGCATCGGCTAGAAAACAGATGATAATATAGATGACCAAAATAGTAAAGATAATACAGTCGGTTTTATAGAAAGATAACCTATCGGCTAAGCACTCCGATAGAACGTCGCATATACACCAATCGGCTCGACAAGGATAAATCTATTATTATCAATCTAGTAGTTCAGACCTAGCTGATGCAGCACAGATTGATAATAATAAAGGAACCTCAACAAGCCGATAGACCTAATGCAACTGTGATGTAATAAGATAACTTATCGGCTATACATTCCGATAAGACGCTTGCGTAAAAACCATCAACCTAGTAGGAACGACTTATCGCTGGCAGCTCAGTAGGTCGGACCCAACCGATGCAGCAAGAACTGATGATAAATCGCCCCTAGTAAGCTGATAAGATCTACGCACGCGTGATGTGGTATACCTGATCGGCCTAAGAGGTCGGACCGAACCGATGCAGCCGTAGACAGGGCAGATACACCTGGGTAAGGGGTGACGAGTCTTACCCTCTCGCAGGAGTTCGGACCTAACCGATGCAGCCCCGCTCGTGAAGCAAGAACCCGTCGAAAGGGTGGCGATGCGCCAAATTTGATTGATCTGTGTGGATAGTTTACATGGTACCCGGGCATACGTATATATACCCCGAGTTGATACAGTCCTGATCGGACACGAAACAGGAGTTTCCTAAAAAGGAAAACTAACAAGCCCTGATCGGACACGAGATCAGGTTTATCTTCAAAAGTATTAAAACTACCTAATTTATAGATAAGGTAATTGACTGCCATGTCGTGGTCTTCACGATTCCTTCCCGAATCCGGCTTCTTCTGGATTAGCTCCCAACGGCTGATATCACTTCTTTCCTTAACCGAATCCGACGCGAACCGTGCCAAATTTTGGTGTTAACAGTGCTTAAGCTTCTTGCCACACGCTTGGATGAAACTTCTTCAAATATTTGCCATTGAGATAGCACGGGGCAGCAAAGTACCTTGCAATGACTCCACCAAATATGAATTTCCGGGAACCACTCTCGCAATTTTGAAAGGACCTTCCCAACTCGGAGACCACTTCCCAAACTTGTTATCTTTTGAACCAATCGGTAAAATCACCTTCCACACTAGATCACCAACTTGAAAACTTTTCAACTTGACCTTCTTGTTATATGCTTTTGCCACTCGTAGCTTGTCTCTCTCAATAGCCCTCAATGCTTCTAATCTCTTATCGGCGACCTCGTCAATATTGTCCATCATTAAATTGTGAAAATCCACCGCCGATAAGTCATTTTGCTTGGCTAATCTTAAGGCGTCCAAATTTACCTCCACGGGCAAAACGGCCTCTTGTCCATATACAAGCTCATATGGAGTTTACTTAGTTCACCGTGCCTTGAGATCCTATGTGCCCAAAGAGCTTCGGACAGCACCTCATGCATCTTCTAGGATTATCTTTAATCTTCTCTTGATGAGCTTGATCAATATTTTATTTGTGGACTCCGCTTGTCCATTGGCTTGGGCGTAATATGGAGATGAGTTGAGCAACTTTATCTTATATAATTCAGCAAAATCTTGACTGTGATGATATAAAAGAAAGACCCTTGATCCGAAGTTAATGTTTGAGGAATGCCGAATCTATGGATAATGTGCTCAGTTATGAATTGAATTACCTCCACATGTGTCATATTTTTGAGAGAACTGCTTCAGACCACTTGGTGAAATAATCAGTTAGCAACTAGCACGAACCGATGCCCTTCGACGATGGAGGATGAATCCGTCCAATAAAGTCCAATCCCCAACCTCGGAATGGCCACGGCTTAACAATAGGGTGCAACATGGCAGCGGGAGCTAGCTGAATATTACCAAACTTTCGACAAGCTTCACACCCCTTGTAATATCTGAAGCAATCATTAATCATCGTCGGCCAATAGAAACCAGCACGCCGTAGCAACCACTTCATCTTGTGTGCCGACTGATGTGTACCACATATGCCTTCATGCACCTCTCCCATAGCAACTCTCGCTTGGTCCTCATCCAAGCACTTCAAAAGAATACCATCAACAGTTCGGCGATAAAGGTCATTGTCAATCAATATATACTTGAAAGCCATCCGCCGAACCGTCTTGTCCACCCTCTTGTTAGGATTTGCCAAATAATTAACAATAGGTTTCCTCCAGTCCTTGTTGTCTTCACTGCATAAACTTTAAAATTAGTGGCCGAATCGGGTGGGCTGCGGTTCGGCCTTGCCTATGTTAGCAAGACAAAGACATCGGCTCTTGAGAGATGTAAAATGCCATGGTGAACGTGATAGCCGTATGCTGCGCGCTAACTCATTTGCTCTCCAATTTTCCTGTCTAGATACATGGGCAATACTAAAGGAATCCAAGGTAGAAATAATATCTAGACATGTATCAAGATAAACATTAAGTGATTCGTCGAAACATTAAAAAACCTTAGATACTTGCTGCACTACTAACAACGAATCACCAAAAGCCTCAATATGTGTAGCACCTATAGCAGCCAACAGCTCTAGCCCGAATAGTAAAGCTTCATATTCGGCTTGACTATTTGTGCAAAAGAATTCTAAGTGGCATGAGGCTTCAAAAACAGCACCATATGGAGAAATATAAACAACACAAACACCTTGGCCATTGCTACAAACTGAACCATCAAAATATAATCTCCATGGTACTAAAGAAACAAGGTCAAGATCAACATTATGCCTATCATCAATCCGATGCTCAACAATAAAATCAGCTACAATTTGGCCCTTCATTGCTTTCAAAGGTTCATAAGCCAAATCATATTCAATTAAAGCATAAGCCCACTTACCAATCCTACCACTAAGAATTGGTCTATGCAACATATATTTAATGACATCGGTTTGACACGCTACTATGCAAGCACTAGATAGTAAATAATGTCTCAGTTTTGTGCAAGCATAATATAGAGAAAGGCATAATTTTTCAATAAAAGTGTACCTTGTTTCAGCGTCCAATAAACGCCGGCTCAAATATGCAATAGCATGCTCCTTTCCTTCAGTTTTCTATGTCAAAACAGCACCAATTACTCCATCTTCCGCTGCTATATAAAGCCTAAACGGCTGTCCATGTTTGGGTGCTCTCAATACCGGTGGAGCAACCAAATAATGCTTGATCTTTTCAAATGCTTCTTGCTGTTTTTCCCCCCAAGTGAAATCAGTGTCGCTCTTCAACCGAAGGATAGGTATAAAAGCATCAACTTTTCTCGACAAGTTAGCTATGAATCTCCTCAAATAATTGACCTTGCCAAGGAACTTTTGCACATCTCTCTTGCATTCAGGAATCTGAATTTTCTGGATAACTTCAATTTTCTTAGGATCTATTTCTATGCCATGTTCATGAATAATGAAGCCTAAAAACCTTCCAGCCGATACACCAAAGGCACACTTTAAAGGATTCATCTTCAGATTATACTTTCTCATTCTATCAAAAGCTAAACGCAAATCAGCCAAATGTGGCTCAATGGCATCCGATTTGACAACAATATCATCAATATAAACCTCTAAAATGACCCCAAGCAAATCATGAAAGATTAAATTCATAGCTCTTTGTATGTAGCACCAGCGTTCTTCAAACCAAAGGTCATTACCACCCACTCAAATAAACCAAGAAAACCGGGGCAGCGAAAAGCCGTTTTGGATACGTCTTCTTCGGCCATAAAAATCTGGTTATACCCTGCATTACCATCAAGAAAGCTAATGACCTTATGTCCAGAAGCATCGTTAATAAGCATTTTGGCTATAGGCATAGGATACTCATCTTTGGGTGTAGCTCTGTTCAAATCTCTAAAATCAATGCACACCCTCAATTTGCCGGATCCTTTCTTCTCCACGGGCACAATATTGGAAATCCAATCAGCATACCTGCAAGGTCTAATGAAATTAGCTTTAAGCAACCGATCGATCTCCTCCTTAATCTAGTCATACATCTTGGGATTGAACCTTCTAGCTGGCTGTTTGAAAGGTCTGAAACCACTCTTAATGGGCAGCCGATGTTCTACTAACTCTCGGCTCAAGCCAGGCATCTCATGGTATTCCCAAGCAAAGATATCAATATACTCTTTTAAGAGCTCGATTAACTTCAACTTGTAATCGGCTTTCAGATTTTTGTTTATAAAAGTCAGCCTAGGAACTGATCCATCACCAATGTCTATCTCCTCTAATGGATCGGCCGATGTAAAACCTTGTCCTAGCTTATCCATATTTTCTAGCTCTTCTATGGATTCATGCATATCGTTCTCTTGAGACCGATAATTTTCGAGACACTTTTGCAACCAATCTGAGCTAGGATCCATCTAATCACATTATATTTTTGAGCCGATCACCACCAATCGGCTTTAACATGACGGGCACAAAACCATTTTTTGTAGCACTAAGGAAATCAAATTCTGGAAGATCATTGCGTCCCGTCAAACAAGTAGCTTTAGGATGTTGCCAATCCACCATAGCATCGGCCAAGGCAACACAAGCCGATGTGTCTGCATAAATTATCTCCACCTCATCCTCAACCCATTGGATCAGAAATTGGTGCATGGTAGATGGCACGCACTGGTTAGCATGTACCCAATCGCGGCCTAAAATCACATTGTAATTACCTTTCACTTCAGCGACAAAGAACGCAGCGGGCAAAGTCTTGCTTCCAACCGTGAGCTCCACATAAATAACTCCTTTGGCCTCTGTCCGTTCCTTGCCTTCAAAGCCATTCAGCACCATATTGGTCTTCTTCAAGTCTTCATCTTGCAGCCCCAATTTCTTGAAAACTGAATATGGCATAAGATTGATCACAGCTCCACCATCAACAAGCATTCTAGCAACCGGCGATCCATTAATATGACCCTTGATGTACAGCGGTTTCAAGTGCTTCACTGTTTCTTTAGACTTCTCAAAGATGGCATTCTTGGGACCAAAATCCAGCTGGGCTACCTTTCCTTCTTCATCAACAACACGATACTCCGCAGGTAAGTAATAAACCATATTAATATCCATACCTTCCCTGCTGAGTGTCGGCTCAAAATCCACCATCTCTTCGTCATCTCCCAAGGTAAATATCGGCGTCTATGATGAAGGGGGTGCTGTAGGTGACATGGTTGAGGTTGGGATAGCCTCAGGTACCTCCTGAGTTGGAGTAACAGCTGCTGGAACAGGTGGAGGTGCTGCTGTTTTTTCATCAACCTTAGGCTTGCACACTTGTTTCGGATTGATGACGGGCTGAATTTGGTTGAAGAATTCATCACTTTGCCTCTCCCTCCTTTCCTCCTCCTTTTGCTGAGTTCTCATACACTGCAACCTCCTCTTCTTAGCCTTGGACAAGCCGGGAGGACACCATCTCGGCTGGGTATACTTGGCGTCTATTTTCTTGGTGCCGCTGGTACTTGCCTCATGATCATTAGCTGTTGCACCTGGCTGGACAGCAACCATAACACTATTAGATTTAGCCGAATTACTAATAATAATCGGCCTTTTACCCAGCTCTTTGATCTCTACATCTTTAGTGCCAATTTTGATGATGTCGCAACTTGTAGACCTCCCTTCTTGGTTGCTTGCTGGTTCTGAAATTCCAGCACTTGGTGACTTAGCACGCCATTCTTGCTTCACCATCTTCATCTTTAGAGACGCTTGTGATGGCCGATTAGTGCCACTGCCCAAACGGCCTTTTGTGGAGTAAGTTATCTCTCAAATACAGGTCTTCTAGGTGCTGCCCACCCAGGATGAAAAGCGTATGGAACCATTGAGGGCTGCTCCCATCCTCCATAGTAATCTCTCGCATAATATGGTGCATAGGGAGGTGGCGCCATCCATGGTGCAGAAGCCCATGTTCCATATGGACCATGTTGATGCTGAAATTGATGGCGTGGAGGTGACCTTGAACACTTCAATTGTGATGGCCGATTAGAGCTAGAACCGGCTGCTTGTTTGGCATACTTGGACAACAGCATATCAAATGTTGGCTTGATTTTCTTCTGCTGCGCTTTTGCCTCATTCACCTTCCACTTGCCAACCTCTGGACCTTTGGGCTTGATGAATTTTGCATGACCTCCTTGCTGCACTTGCCCCCCGAGTACAAAAGTTTTCATAGTGATCTTTAATGTTTCCTTGCCATTGGGGGCTTTCTCAAGCACAACCCTTTTCCTCAAGACCTTGTCATCGGTGGCTACGACCCTAGGTTCGCCGATAACAACACTTGTCTTTCCTTTAGCAGCTTCGGCTTGTTCAGGCCGAAGTAACACCTTCTTCCCTTCCAAATTTAAAGTGTTCATGGGGAAGGGAGTCTTGTCAACTTGCATTTCTGCAAAACTCAATCGTCCATCATTGATAGCCGATTGGATCTGTCGCCGAAATACATTACAATCATTAGTAGCATGAGAAAAAGAATTATGATACTTGCAATAAGCTCACCGTTTCAGCTCCTCAAACGGCACTAAAGTATGTGAAATTTTAATATACTTGTCTTGCAGCAAAGCATCAAAAATCTTATCACATTTAGCAACATCAAAAGTGAATTTCATCTCTTCTTCACGATTCTTGCGAATCGGCTTAAGAGCAATACAAGCATATGGTTTGGCCTTTGAGGGCCAAACAAAGTCAGCAGCATAGACATCAACTTCATCATCCGAACGAGAATTATAATCAATAACATGCATGCGAGGACGATCAGTTTTAGTCTTATGATTTTCTTTAACATCTTTGTTTCGACTTTCATGAGCCAAAGCTCGCTGCAAGACTTGACTAACAGTTAAAAATTCATAGCCTTCTAATTTTTCTTTAATGTGAGTCTTGAAACCATTAAGCACAAGATCAGCTAAGTCTCTCTCACCTATCATAAGACTATAGCACCGGTTTTTAACATCTCTAAATCTTTTGACATAATCTGAAACCGATTCATCATGCTTTTGCCTAACCAATGTAAGATGTGATAGCTTAAGCTCATTATCGCCACTGTAAAAATGATCATGAAATTTTTGTTCTAGCTGCGACCATGTAGTAATAGAACCAGGAGACAAAGCAGAAAACCATGAAAAAGCTGTACCGGTTAAAGATAAAGGAAATAAACGCACTTTGAACTTATCCATAGAACCCGCTTCACCTAATTGAGCAAGATATTGACTAACGTGCCCGGGCCCAATGCATGCACAGGCCAATTAAACATCTGTAGTATTCTTCTCGGACTCCTCCTGGTTCTTTTCTAGTCACCGTATACATGCAAATATTTGTCCATCGGCTAGCTTGATCTCCTGATTAGATATGGAAAAATTAACTAACCCAGCCAGAGCCGAACTCACCATCTTCGCAATCCGACCAACATGGCTCCGGTTGCAGACAAAGTGGCCAAACCATGTATGCAGAATATCGTACAGCATGTGCATGCAAAATTAATGCACGCATACTTTCCTCTTGTTTACCAAACACATTGCGGCAAACTTGACTCAGCACGTGCAATCTCAGGCCAATTCCAAAGACCTCTGTTCAAATAAAATTCATGACAAAACTGTTAGGCACAAATATGCACGTGATGTCAAATTTGATCATGAACACATACCTGAATCCCTTGGGACGCGGCGATTGTGGCACGAAGCAAGTCTTCACGCTCCTTTTCCGCCGCAACCTCATCATGCTTGTAACTCCTCGCGGTTTCGTCGGGCGCCGTCCAGCGAAATGTCCGCGGGAACTTGCGGGGAGGAGCTTCGAGCCTGGGGAGGTCCGGTCCATCACGAGGAGAAGACAGCGACGATGATGACGACGACGGTGTGAAGGATGGTGATGGGGTCCTGGCCGCCAACTTGGCAACCTCTAGGGCCTCGGGGGCTAGGTCAGGGGTTGAAGCAGCAGCTTCAACGGCCACCCCTTGGTCGGCCAGTGTCGGCGGCCCTACAGTTGGGACCGTCTCAGTTTCTGCAATGGGGACCGTCGCTGGCTCAGTACGTGTGCTCGCTGGCACTGGCTCGACTGGGGCTGGCTCTACAACGAGAGTGGCCGGAGCGGTCTCCTTGAGATCAATATCGGCCCGCTTCCTGCGTAATGAGTCAAACTTCAAGACACTACCATGACAAACAAGATTTTCAGAAGATTCAGAGCAACCTACCTCTTGGAGGACTTAAGCCTTTGCCCGGGAGATCCAGATCCCGGCGGTGGGCTGCGGCCGGCTGTCGGGCCAGTCGGCGTGGCAGTCGGCTGCGGCGTTTTTATCCTGGCTGGCCCCACTCCTGGTGCGGCCGGCTAGGGTGCCCGGGTACTCGGCGGTGCCATTCTTGGGCCCTGTACTCGGCGGCACTCTGGTTGGGCTTGATGATGCTGAGCTCGACTAAATGAGTCTCGGTCTGGGACTCAATGGCCTGGGCTCTGTACCGGCGGTGTCCTTTATCTTCAAACTCCCGGCAACAGCACTCGGCCTCATAACCGTCTTCTTGCCCTGATCTACAACATGTCTCTTCCCCGCTCTCTTGGAGTCGGGCTGGGTAGCAGAAGGACTTCTCGGCCTCTTCTTCGATTACCAGGCCGACAATTTTTGGGAGTCGTCATCGAACTCTTCACATGACTGCAAGCAGTTCAACAATACAAGTTATACACTGTGGAGCCAATCTGGGCACATATCTGCAAGCATTCACCACAGATGAACTACAAGATAACATCAGCAAAGGTTACCTTCGGGCACGGCCTGTTCTTGCTGTAAAAAAAGATAACATCAGCAAGAGTCACGAAAATGGAAATCTGAAGAATCGAGTTGGGATTCAAATTCACCAACTCGAGCTCGTAAAAAGAAATGAGCTGGCGGAAGAACTCGGAAGATGGAAGAGAAAGACCCCGGTGGAAAAAAGATGCAAAAATGACGGTCTCACCGTCCTAGGGCTCTGGAGCTGATTCGTCTTTAGCCAGACGCCATTGGATAATCTCCTGGCTTTGCAACTTCAGCTGCTTCTCCAGAAGCTTCAACTTCGCTAACCCGCAATCTGAAGTCGGCCAAACCTCGTCCGACGCATCCACGAAATCTGAAGCCCTTGGCATGGTTGGGGATGAGGAAATTTGGGGGAAATGTTGCTGGAGGTTTGGAATGGACGAGGAAGAGCGAAATCACCCGAGTTCTGGTGGGGAAGAGCGAACAACAGCGAACCCTAGAGGAGCAGGAGGCAAAATTTCGGCGCGGAAGTGGAAGATGAAACAATTGGTGGATTGGAGAAGATGAAGGAATCTTTTCTCTCTCTCTTCGCCTTTTATAGAGCTGATTCCGATTCGTGGGCTTGGGCTTACATAGTCAGTATTGGGCCACCAAGATATGAGTTTCTACAGTAGCATGCTCAATATGGGCCTGATGGCATGGTGGTCGGTGGCGGTGTTTCTATCCTGGTTGGCCCCGCTCGCGGTGTGGCTGGCTGGGGTGCCCGGGTACTCGGTGGCGCCATTCTTGGGCTCGATGTTACTAAGCCTAGTAGCGTTGGATTTGGCCTTGTACTCGGCGGCACTCGTATTGGGCTCGCTGATGCTAAGCTCGATTGCGCTTGTCCCAGCCTGGGACTCGGCGGCCTAGGGGCTGCACCGGCGGTGTCTTTTATCTTCAGACTCCTGGCTACGGCACTTGGCGTCATAACCTTCTTCTTACCTTGATCTACAATAGGTCTCTTCCCTGCTCTCTTGGGAGTCGGGCTAGGCAACAAAAGGACTCCTCGGCCTGTTCTTTGACTTCATGGCCGACAGCATTTGGGAGTCATCATCAAACTCCTCACATGACTGCAAGTAGTTCAACAATATATTTTACACATTCTGGAGCTAATCTAGGCATATATCTGTAAGCATTCACCACAAATGAACTAGAAGACAACATCGGCAAGGGTTACCTTTGGGCACGGCCTCTTCTGGCTATAAGCCACCACAGATCACCCTATATCTTCAGTTTCGACCACCCCGCTGGCAAAGAAATCCAGCAGGGTGTTGGCCACTTTGTACTTGTCTATCAGATCAGCATATTCCCGGCTGGGATCACCTTTTCCCTTGTAGTCCCAGCCGAAGTGGCACCTCAGCTTCAGCGGCCTGATGGACCGAGTCAAGAAACGTCTGGCCACCCATGGACCAGTCAACATGGCTTTCTTCAGCTTGTCAATCCTGCTAGCAAGTTTGTGGACTTGCCCCATTTCTTCAGAGGTGGACAGCGACGACCACTTGGCAATGACCACTAAAGGCAAACCCATGAAAGGGGGAAGGCTTGGCTCAAGATCGGAACAGTAAAACCATTCCTTATGCCAGCCTTTGAGAGAAGATTTCGGAGGGATATTGATATAGGTGCTCTTCATCTCATTCCTGAGTTGGATACCGGCCCCCCCCCCCAATTACTTGGATTTTACTCTTGGAAGGCTGGGGCTTGATATGGAATAAATATCTGAACATATTAAGATGGGGTTCTACACCCAGGAAGCACTCACAGAGAGTCACAAAAAGGGAGATTTGTAGAATTGAGTTGGGATTCAGATTCACCAACTCGAGTTCATAAAAAGCGAGAAGCTGGCGGAAGAACTCGGAAGAAGGAAGAGAAAGACCCCGGTGGAAAAAAGAGGCGAAAACGACGGTCTCACCCTCCTAGGGCTCCGGAACCGTTTCCCCTTCAGCCGGATGCTAGTTGATGACATCGTGGCTCTGCAACCTTAGCTACTTCTCTAGGAGCTTCAGCTTAGCCAACCCGCAATCCAAAGTCAGCCAGACATCATCCGACGCATCCGCAAGATCTGAAGCCCTCGGCATGGTTAGGGATGAGGAGATTTGGGGGAAATGTCGCGGAAGGTTTGGAATAGACAAGGAGGAGCGGAATCGCCCAAGTTCTAGTGGGGAAGAGCAAGCAATGGCGAACCCTAGCGGAGCAGGAGGCAAAATTTCGGCACAGAAGTTGGAAGATAAAACGATTGGTGGATTGGAGAAGATGAAGGAATCTTTTTCTCTCTCTCCCCGCCTTTTATAGGGCCGTTTCCGATTCGTGGGCTTGGGCTTACATAGTCGGTATTGGCCACCAAGATATGAGTTTCTACAGTAGCACGCTCAATATGGGCCGCTCGTCGGCTGTGTTAAAATCATAGTGCTGGTGCTTCCAATAGGAACTGATGAGATAAACAGATATGCTTCACGAAGGCCTAATTGCTGAACACATGTGTTTGGGTATCTGTCTTATCCACCAGGTATTGAGGATATATCCTTATAAGGGTCACAAGCTGGTCTTCATCAAAATTGGGGATGCAGGTATCTCTCGAGTACACCTGACCACACAATGGATTTAATTTCATAAAGTGGTACTCAACCTACATGCTTGGCCAACAGTTGCCATGGGCAATATTATTCCAGCCGACATGATGCTAAAGAGCTTCCGAGTAGTACACTACTCGGGAAGGACTATAAATATTTCTTCCAGCTGACATGATCTGAGGAGTCTAACTTCTAAGTGGGACGCCACTTGGGAAAGACTATAAACACCCCTTCCAGCTGACATGATGCTGAAGAGTCCCATATACGAGTGACATGCTACTCGGCAAAGACTATAAATCATATTCCAGTTGACATGATACCGAAGAGTCTCATATACCAGTAGTATACTACTCGGGAAAGACTACAAGGTTAAAGATCTTTGACTTTATGTTTAATTGTTTTCACAATTAAGCACAAAGTCGGGGGCTACACCTAATAGGTGCGCCTATTCGACGCACACTATTCCAACTTCTACATGGAGCCCTTCATAGCCTCGCTGCCAGCTGACATGAAGCAAGACTTGGGAAGAAGACGTACTCGGACAAAGAGTACTTAGGAGCAATGCACCCAGGCAATCTTCATCGTGGAGGATGAGCACTCGGCATCAGCTGTGACTCAACTATGAAGGTCTCAGGGGCTGCTGTGGAGGCCATGGGCCCCGGGTACCTCATCCTAAGCATATGGGCCACTCGGATAGAGGATGGGCCTAGCCTTGAAATTAGAGATATAGTAGCACCCGGCAGACTTTGCCTTGTATAATAAGGAATATACAGTCCTAGTTGGGTAAATTGTATCTCTAAGAGGAGATCCCTTGGCCGTATCCGGCTAGGACTCTTACTTTTTACCCCTGTCCCCCAGTATATAAGGGGAGACAGGGCGCCCCATGAGGGCAGAAGAGATCAGAAGATGATAGATCAACACAAATCCTCAAAGGAATATCACCACAACTGGACGTAGTGTATTACCTCACTGTGGG
The DNA here is from genome assembly GCA_003991445.1 of Oryza meyeriana var. granulata. Taxonomy (NCBI): domain Eukaryota; kingdom Viridiplantae; phylum Streptophyta; class Magnoliopsida; order Poales; family Poaceae; genus Oryza; species Oryza meyeriana. The sequence goes on from RYFJ01004010.1 coordinate 47,573, forward strand.
TGCCATGGGCCCCGGGTACCTCATGACAAGCATATAGGCCACTCGGATAGAGGATGGGCCTAGCCTTGTAATTAGAGATATAGCTAAATTCGGCAGACTTCGCCTTGTATAGAAAGGAATATACAGTCCTAGTCGGGTGCGTTATATCTCTAAGGGGAGATCTCCTAGTCGTAATCCGATGGGGACTCCTACCTTGTAACCCTGTCCCCCAGTATATAAGGGGAGGCAGGGCGCCTCATGAAGGCAGAGGAGCACTCATAAGCTCATAGGTGCACACAGGTTCATCAGAACCACCACCGTATATCCTCAAAGGAATACATATAAACTGGACGTAGGGTATTACCTCACATCGAGGGCCTGAACCAGTATAAAATCTCCCTATGTTCCTTTGCAATCCACCGAGTTTCCATCCGCCGAGTAGCCCCATATATTTATTGCCGGTGTAAAACATCGACACTCACACGAGGGCCTGAACCAGTATAAATCTCCCTGTGTTCCTTTGCAATCCATCGAGTTTCCATGCACCGGGTAGCCCCATATTCATATTGCCAGTGTAAAACATCGACAAGAACAGCTACATCCTTTCTATACCTGACTTTTATATTTCACCATGTGTACAGTTTTTCTCTGACTCACTACGTTGTTTGTCCCAACCAAGTAGTGAGTCAGGGGCTACATGTATTATATGTGCTTTGTCAATAATATATGAGCCTATTTTGCTTATCCCCTGGTCCTTCTGAAGACGACAATGACAAGGATGGCAACAGGGTTGTCACAGCCCTAGATTTAATTTCAGGTAATTAGTGTTATGACCTACTGTCAATAGAATGCACAATTTAAATTCTTGCATTTTCACTTCATGAAAATTTAAAGTTGGCAATATCAAACCCTAATCGGCAAAAACAAACCACTACTAAAAAGTGCATCAAGTTGAACAGAAACATATGTTAGAAATAATTTATTCAAATACTAGCTTATTTATCATGAATCAATATAATTTTTCCAGAATTTATTTCATTAGTTTAGAACCCCTTAAAAATTCAAACAAGTTTCAGCCTGGAACCTTTTCTTTGACCTATGCACTTTTATAATCTAAGGATTTTCTAAAGATGTTTGGTTGCACATAAAATCATAGAAAAATTCCTGTAAACACTATCCCACATATTTGATCCACTGTAAATTTTACATGATTTTATCACTTCAGTAAGTACCCCAATAAAATCCTTCAAAACAGCAAAACTAGGAAGCTAGCTAAAATAACTTGGTTTATTTCTAAAATCCACCAAATACAAATGAGGACTAATAAGACAGAGCCCTTTTGCCAAAGTGTGTGCCAACATGAACCCTACTACCAGTAATTTTGGCTCAATTTAATTCCCAAAGAAGTCACATAAAATAATAGGAGCAAAGCCCTAGGGACATAAATCACACTGCAGAAAAACTGAATCAGTATGCCTACTTTGCATTTTCACCAAGGATTAACCAGACCACGTCTAACCCTGAAATTTTGTCAGCAGGTTAAACACCTCTTTCTCTACCTCCAATAAATTTCCCATCATTTATATCCCTTTTTAACCTACTGAAATCACAGATGTAAGACAGCTGTCCATACAGCTTACAAGACTTAGTTTCTAGAGGTTTCTTCTCTCTATTTCACTTCCAAGTGGGACCCACAAAACCCTGGCCCACTTGTAAGCCATAGCACAGCACGGGGACAGTGTGTTTCACCAACATTCCTACCCATACTCCTCTCTTCTTCCTAGGTTTCTACTACAAGGGCCCACAAGTCATAGACTAAAACCTAACCAAGAGTGTGAACAATGTTTGCCTTACATGTGGGACCCACCAAAGGCACTGTGGAATGGAGCAACTCAGCACCTGCATGAGCCAATGTGTCAGCACCCTGTTCTTCCTCTCCCTCACAGCACAGAAGCATAGAGAGGAGCTCCACCATTGGAAACCTCGGCCATTTCACCTCCAAACTCGCCATGGACATCTCCTCCTCGACCACACCGTGTTCTCCAGAGAAACCCCAGACCTCCACCTCGGAAAAACCGGCCGCAGCTTCATCTTCCCCGGCGCCGGTAGCCGTTCGATCCAAACCAACTCAACTCTGGAGAGCATCATCCTCTTCCGATCACGGGAACATGTTTATCACCTCCTGATCATTCCATTTTCATACTTCATGGCCCTAAGTTTGCCGGCCGAAGTCGCCGTCGTCCTCACCTTCGGGTTCAGAGACCGCCGCCTCGACATCCCTCCTGTTCCGGCCGCCTCGGAGCAAGTCCGATCGAGTAGCTGCGCCACTAGTGCCGCCTCAGCACTAGGAACAGGACGCTCCAAGAATCCCCCAATGTGGTGCAGCGAGGAGGGAGATCAGCCGTCATCTTCCTTGTCTCCGGCCGAGCTCCGCCACCACCAATTCGTCCTCTCCGGTGAGCCTCTTTCTGATTCCTTGCTCTCTCGCCACCCCCAGGGGACCTCTAAAACGATGGACATCTTCCCTTGGCAGCTTGTCGAGCGAATCAAGCCACCACCGTCGCTCAGTGGATTTCCGCCGCTGCCGAGCCTTTCACTCCGTCGCCGCCATTGTCCAGCCCTCCTCCTCCTCGAGCCATCGCAGGGTGAGCATCCTTGCACCTAGTAGAAACTCCCGCATGCATGCGCATAGCCAGATCGAGTCCAAAACAGGATACACATCGTCGACCCGAACGCAGCCGCTGCTCGAGCTCACCGCCGACGAGCTACGGTCCATCACCGGCAATCTTCCGACCACCGTTAGTTTCACAGGGACCTCGGCTACGTTTTCTCTTTTGGCCACACCGGCAACCAAGTCGCCGTTCACCGCCGGCGCCGGCGAACAGAGCCGGCGGCCCAGGCTGCCTCACCCTGCTCTGCTTTGTCTCTATGCCGCGCTGGCCCCACCTGTAAGAGAGAAAGAGAGAAAAAGAAAATTCGAGAAAAACAAATATTTGATTTATTTTGTAACGAAAAATGGGTAAAATTCAAAAATACATAAGAAATCCATCTTAGCACATTTTTGAGTGAAACCAATTTTTTTAATTCTATAAATTTGTGAATTTTAATACTGTCCAATAAAATGTGACCACTTCTATATAGAAAGTATCTATAAAATAATATAAATCAAAAGTAACTTATTTTGTGCCTAGACATTTAGAATATTTCTATAAAATTTGTTATAACTCCTTTTGAGGTGAACCAAATTTCTATGGATTCATAAAAATGTGCTCTTTAATTTTGTAAAATAAAAAGTGAGAACTTCTGTGTGGGATTTTTCACTAAAAATGGAAATATCTATTATATACATCTTTATAACCTGGAAGTTTATAAATTTCTAGAAAATTCATCCTAACTGCTAAAAATGTGAAACCACTTTTGCTTAACTCAGAAAATTGTAGCCTTTACTGTGGATAATTTGTATTTGACCAAAACTACCTCTCAAAATAGGCCTAAGTATTTTCTAACCTTTGTTTTTGATAAAATTGTAAATTTCACAACTAAATTATTTTTAATCAAATTTCAGTGAACCAAATTTTGTTGGAACCAGTGGGTTATGCTCTTTTTATATAAAAATATATGCCTTCTTGAAATCTTAATAGAAAATGCCAGTCAAATATAATAACTTAAGGTTACAATATAAATAATTACAAAACTGCCATTTTCAGCTTTCCTATCTTATTATTTTTCTATCTCCCAATCCAGAGATGTAAATGACCTGGTTCTTTCTCCTAAAATCTTGTTAGGACAAGCCCTACCTACTGTATTTATCTCAGATTTTATTGATCATTTTTGCATAAGCATATTTAATTGATTCTTATTTGCATATTCGCTTTTATTGGTAGATTCAGACAATTTGGAGTACGTGGAGCAAGAACCAGAGGTTGAGTGTGACCACTCGCTGCAGCAAGACAAGGATCTAAACAAGCTACTAAGCAAGCATCTAAGTATATTGAACCCATATTTTCAATAAATTGATTTGTTTGTAAAAGCAATATCTATATGCATGTTACGGTCTATTTAAAATGGGAAAGACGGGTAGAGTCAAGATTACCCAATTGTACGCATTTCCATTCCTTGGTTGTTGATTCCATGTTTATACCTTGTCACCCCGGGTTAAGGACTTTGGGATGCTTTTATTTTATCAAATGCTTAGCCATGCTTATTTCTAGACATAGAAAAATCCGATACATGGAGCTATTGGTTCAAAACTAGCTTAATCCGAATGGATGGGTTAAAATCTGAAAAGAATAACTTTTGATCTATAATTAAGAATATGTTTGACTTGGACGGATGATAGGGTGATGAAGGGATGGTGTTTCCCCGAGGCATGTAGCTCCGTCTGGGTCGTGAAGGACCGAACATGTTGATGTCTATTCAAGCACCCGACGTACTTCCACACGCCGGGAATGGGACGGCTTAACTCAGTAGCACGGGAGGCTGTGGCCATCTACGCCCATCTGTCAGTCGTGAGGAGGGATTTCCTTTGGAGGACCTCGAGCGCACCTGGTTAGGGACGGAGGTGCCTCCCGCGACGGTGAGCCCGTCTTAGTCACCCTGTGTGTGGGACTAAGTCGTCGGGGGCCCAGACGTGGTTTAGGTGGTTGGGGCTAAGCGTGCAAAAGGTTCTGTTGTGACCTCTAGTCCGCACTCAATGTGTAGAGTGTGGGTACCGATGGGTACGGATCAAACTAGAGTGTAGCCGTTTGGCTTCTATCACATCGTGTGGGTAAAGATGTACACCTCTGATCAGAGTAAGAACTACTCGAATAGCCATGTCCATGGTTACAGGACGACCGCTTGATGTGTTAGTCAGTCTATGTTAGCATCCAACTTGGGATTATTGTGGTGATACCATGACTTAGGATAGTCATGGATGGATGGGTTTATAAAAAAAAGGGCTTTGATGTTAAATATGACTTGGTTTAGTCATGAAAAGTGGTATGCTTGTGTAGCATATATAATTGGGCAATGGTGACCCATGGATGATGATTAGAGCATGGTTTGTGCTCATTTTTACTTACATTCCGGAACTATAAGCTTGCTGTCCTAAATTTTCAGATTGAGCTATTTCACAAATGCTTATGTTTTAAATGTATTACTTGCTCAATAAAATCAGCTTTATGCAAAATCAGATTGACATAGCCATACTCCTTGATGTAGAGACTAGCATTACTCCTTTGTTCTATTATTATTGTATAAGTCGAGCTGAGTACTTGTGTACTCGCGCTGCATCTTTCAGGTGAGGACAACGACGACATTGATGTGGTCTACTATTATCCCGCCGAGGGTGGCGAGGATAATGTGTAGAAGTTATGCTCTATCCCTAGTTGGTTGCCCTGTGGTTTGGTATGGCACCACTGGTTTTATCTTTTATGTTTATATTTTTCCACTGCTATCTTTTGGGTTACTTTGTGATGAATTAGGGTGTGAGCCCTCTATGTAATATATATAACTCTGCTGCTCATTTATCCATATTTAGACTACTTGTGATGTTTATCAATTGCTTGCGATGAAAGTGTGAAGTTAGTCGCTTTCCTGGGGACTAGCTGAACATGAGTATGAATTTAGAAATGATGAGATGCATGGACGTTGGTTCAACCGTAGACCATGTCCCCAAAAGTGTGTATCGTGTTTGGTCACCACCTTCGTGTGGTTTGACGGGCACACTTCGCCGTTTGGGACTGGTGAATCAACTCTCCAAATATCTCTTTATTTCTAAATTCGGTACTTTGGTTTTGTATTGTGAATGGGTAAATGTTATGGCAAGGCTACGATGAGGATGGATGGTTATTGTACTTATTTGGTTTTTATTCGAGACCCCATCTATCTAGATATTTCGTGTTGTCATAGTAATTACTCTTCATAATGCACTTCTGGGGTGCCCACAAGGGTCCTGGCTCCTGACTCAGCGATAGCTGGGGCTTCGGAGATCGGCTCAGGGGCTGGAGCAACAGCTCCAACATCCGCCCCTTGGTCGGCCGACGTCAGCGACCCTACTGACAGAAAAACCTCAGTTTCTGCAACTGAGACAGTCGCCGGCTTAGCAGGTGTACTCGCTGGCGCTGGTTCGGCTAGGGCCGGCTCGACAACAGGAGCAGTCGGTGTGGTCTCCTTGAGATCGATATTGGCCCATTTCCTGTACAAAGAGCCAAGTATCAATACACTACAATGCTGAATAGGACTTCCAGAAGATTCAAAGTCACATACCTTTTGGAGATTTTGAACCTTCACCCAGGGGCTCCTGAAGTCGGCACTGGAGGACTGCCAGCTGTCGGGCTGGATGGCGCGGCAGTCGGTGGCGGCATTTTTGTCCTAGTTGGCCCCGTTCCTAGGGCGGTCGACTGGGGTGCTCGGGTACTTGGCGGTGCCATCCTTGGGCTTGATGTTGCTGAGCCTGGTGGCGCTGGACTCGACCTTGTACTCGGCGGCGCTCTTCTTGGGCTCGATGTTGCTGAGCCTGACTGCGCCGGTCCCGGTCTAGGACTTGGCGGCCTAGGAGCTGCGCTAGCGGTGTCTCTGATCTTGAGTCTCCCAGCTGTAGCCATCAGCCTAACAATCTTCTTCTTGCCCTAGTCTACAATATGCTTCTTCCCCGCTCTTTTGGAATCAGGCTGGGCAGCAGAAGGATTTCTCGGCCTTTTCTTCGACTTCACGGCCGACAAAGTTTGGGAGTCTTCATCAAACTCCTCACATGACTACAAGCAGTTCAACAATATACATCACACATTGCAAAAGCAATCAAGACTACAAGTATACAAGCATCTATCACAGATGAACAGCAGATCTGCATCAGCAAGCTCACCTTGGGGCGAGGCCTCTTCCGACTCTAAGCCGGTACAGACCGCTTCGAGTCTTCTGTTTCAACCACCCGGCTGGCGAAGTAATCCAGCAAGATGTCGGTCACTTTGTGCTTGTCGGTCAGGTTTGGATATTCCCGGCTGGGATCGACTTTGCCCTTGTAGTCCCAGCTAAAGTGACTCCTCAGCTTCAGCAGCCTGATCTGGCGAGTCAAGAAGCGCCTGGCCACCCATGGACCAGTCAATCTGGTGCTCTTCAGCTGATCAATCTTGCCAACCAGTATGTAAACTTGGCCCATTTCCTTGAAATTGGGCACAGATGTCCAGTTGGGCATAATCTTTGGAGGCAGACCGGTAAAAGGGGGAAGGCATGGTTCAAGATCAGAACAGTAAAACCACTCCTTATGCCAGCCCTTCAAGGAGGATTTCAAAGGAAGATGGATGTAAACTTTTTTCATCTCACTCCTCAGCTGGATACCGGCTCCCCCAATCACATGGACCTTGCTCTTGGAGGGCTGGGGTTTGATGTGGAACAAATATCTAAAAAGATTCAAATGGGGTTCCACACCTAGAAAACACTCACACAGAGTCACAAAAATAGAGATTTGCAAGATTGAGTTGGGATTTAGATTCACCAACTTGAGCTCGTAGAAGGCAAGGAGCTGGCGGAGAAAATCAAAAGAAGGCAGAGAGAGGTCCTGGTCAAAGAAGGAAGTGAAAACTACAGTTTCACCGGCCTATGGCTCTAGAATAGATTCCCCTCTCACCGAACGCCACTCGATGACCTCGCGGTTCTATAGTCTCAGCTATTTCTCCAGATGCTTCAGCTTAGCCGACCCACAATCCGAAGTCGGCCAAGATCCGTCTGCTATCTCCGGGATTTCTGGTGCCCTCGGCATGGCTTGAGGTGAGAAAGTTTGGGGGAAATGCGATTGGGGGATTGGAATGGATGAGGAGGAGTGGGATCGCCCGAGTCTCAAAGGGGAAGCGCTAATAATGGTGAACCCTAGCAAGGCGAGGCGCAAAATTTCAGCGCAGAAGCTAGAAGACGAAACGATTGGTGGATTGGAGAAGATGAGGGAATCTTTTCTCTCCCCGCCTTTTATAGAGTCTGTACCGACAAGTGGGCTTGGGCCTGCAAAATTGGTACTGGGCCACTAAGTTATGAGTCTCTACAGTAACATGCTCAATTTGGACCGTCAGCAGGCTGTGTTAAAATCATAGTGCTGATGTTGCTTACAGAGACCGATTGGGTAATTAGGTATGCTTTATGAAAGCCTCATAGCCAAACACATGAGTTCAGATATCTGTATTATTCACCAGGTATTGAGAATATATCCTTATAAGGATCACAAGCTGGTCTCCCTTAAAATTGGGGATGCAGGTATCTCTCAAGTACACCTGACCACTTATTGGATTAAATCCATAAAGTGGTACTCGGCTTACATGCTTAGCCAAAAATTGCCATGAGCAAACATTTTTCTAGCTGACATGACGCTGAAGAGTCTGACTTCCGAGTGGGATGCTACTCGGAAAAAACTATAAATGTTTTTCTCCAGCTGACATGAAGCTGAAGAGTCTAATTTTTGAGTAAGTATATTACTCGGGAAAGACTATAAATAACATCCCGGCTGACATGATGCTGATAAGTCTCATATACCGGTAGTATACTACTCGGGAAAGACTATAAAATTATTCTGGTTGACATGATACCCAAGAATCTTACATACCAGTAGTGCACTACTCGATATAAACAACAAGGTTAAAGATCTTCGATGTTATGTTTAATTGTTTCACAATTAAGCACAAAGTCGGGTGCTACACCTAATAGGTGCGCCTATTCGGTGCACACTATTCATACTTCTACAGGGAGCCCTTCATAGCCTCACTGCCAGCTGACATGAAGCAGGAGTTGGGAGAAGAAGCACTCGGACAAAGAGTACTCGGGAGCAATGCACTCAGGAAAACCTAACCGTCGAGGATGAGCACTCGGTATCAGCTGTGACTCAACTATGAAGGTCTCAAGGGCTGCTGTGGAGGCCATGGTGTTAACGCCAAAATTTGGTAAGGCCCTATGTCAGATTCGGTCAAAGGAGAGCGTCACAGTCAACTAACGGAGATTGATCCTGTCGATGCTTTGCACCGGCAATAATACTATGGGGGTACTCGGCGAACTGGAATTTGGTGGATTGCAGAGGAACACGAGGGAATTATACTGGTTCAGGCCCTCAAGGTGAGGTAATACCCTACGTCCAGTTGAGGTGTTATTCCTCTGAGATGGATTTGTGATCGATGATCTCGGGTTGCCCTCATAGGGCGCCCTGCCTCCCTTTATATACTAGGGGACAGGGGTACATGGTAAGGATCCCAGTCGGATACGACCAAGGGATTTCCTTATTAGAGATAGAATCCTATCCGACTAAGGCTATGTTTCCTTATTGTACAAGGTACAGCCTGCCGGGTGCTATCTTATCTCTAATTACATGATCTGGCCCATCCTCTATCCGAGTGGCCCATGTGCTTGTAGTGAGGTACCCGGGGCCCATGGCTCCCACAGTAGCCCCTGAGACCTTCATAGTTGAGTCACAGCTGATGCCGAGTGCTCATCCTCCACGGTGAAGGTTACCCGAGTGCGATGCTCCCGAGTACTCTTTGTCCGAATAAGTCTTCCCGAGTCCTGCTTCATGTCAGCTGGCAGCGAGGCTATGAAGGGCTTCATGTAAATATATGAATAGTGTGCGCCGAATAGGCGCACCTATTAGGTGTAGCCCCCGACTTTGTGCTTAATTGTGAAGACAATTAAACATAAAGTCAAAGATCTTTAACCTGGAAGTCTTTCCCGAGTAGATTACTACTGGTATATGAGACTCTTCGGTATCATGTCAACCGGAATATAATTTATAGTCTTGCCGAGTAGGAAGCTACTCGTATATAGGACTCTTCGACTTCATGTCAGTCGGAATGTGTGTTTATAGTCTTGCCGAGTAGGATACTACTCGTATATGGGACTCTTCAGCGTCATGTCAGCTGGAAAGGGAGTGTTTATAGTCTTTCCCGAGTGGCGTCCCACCCAGAAGTTAGACTCATCCGCATCATGTCAGCGGGAATGAGGAATTTATAGTCTCTCCCGAGTAGTGCACTACTCGAGAGTTAGACTCTTCAGCGTCATGTCGGCTGGAGTAATGTTGCTCATGGCAACTGGTGGCCGTGCATATAGGCCGAGTACCACTGTATGAAAAATAAATCCATTACGTGGTTAGGTGTACTCGAGAGAGATACCTGCATCCCCAATTTTAATGAAGACCAGCTTGTGATCCTTGTTAGGATATATCCTCGAGACCTGGTGGATAAGACAGATACCCAAACATATTTGTTTAGCAATAAGGCTCTCATGGAGCATATCTGTTTACCTTATCGATTCCTGTGAGTAGCACCAGCGCTATTATTTCAACTCAGCCTGCGGGCGGCCCACATGGAGCATGCTACTGTAGGAACTCATATCTTGTAGGCCCAATACCAACTGTGTGGGCCTGAGTCCATCTAGTCAGTTCAGGCTATAAAAGGATGGGGAGAGAGAAAAGATTCCATCGTCTTCCCCAAAGCAACCAATCTCTTCATCTTCCACCTTCGCGCCTAGCTTTTCGCCTCCCGCCCGGCTAGGGTTAGCAGCAGCCGCTCCCCACCCGGACTCGGGCGATTTCAATCCTCTTCATCTATTCCAAGCCCCCGATTTGCTTTCCCCCAAATCTCAACGCCTCCAGTCATGCCGAAGGTGACGAATCCTGCGGGTGCGCCAGGGAGTTCTTGGCCGATCTCGGATTGCGGCTCGGTGAAGCTGAGACGGCTGGAGAGCGAGCTGAAGTTGCCCAGCCAAGAAGTGATCCGTTGGCGGTCGGCGAGGGATGAGTCGAGCCCCAACCCCCGGCCTGGTGAAACGGTAGTTTTCGCCTCTTTCTTTGATCGGGGCTTGTGTCTTCCGTCGTCTGATTTCTTCCGCCGCATCCTTGATTTCTACGGGCTGGAGTTGGTGCATTTAAATCCCAACTCGATTCTTCAGATCTCCATATTCGTTACCCTTTGCGAGTGCTTTCTGGGTGTTGAGCCCCATTTCATCCTCTTCCGACATTTGTTCCATGTCAAGCCCCAGCCTTCCAAGAGCAACATCAGTGTGATTGGGGGGGCTGGTCTTCAACTAAGGAGTGATGGGAAGAAAACATATATCGATTTGCCCTTGAAATCTTCTCTGAAGGGCTGGCACAAGGAGTGGTTTTACTGCGCCAATCTGGCTCCTTCCTTGCCCCCATTTACTGGTATGCCGCCGGTGGTGTTGCCAAGCTGGTCTTCGGAGCCAACCTTTGAAGAACTGGGCCAGGCACACATATTGCTAACGAAGATAGATGACCTCAAGAGGGCCGGCTTGACAGGGCCCTGGGTGGCTCGTCGTTTCCTGACGAGGCGCATCCAGCCGCTGAAGCTGAGAAGTGCTTTCGGCTGGGCCTTCAGAGGTAAGCACGATCCCGACCGGTGAAGCAGCCGAACAGCGGACAAGGGGGCAGTAACCGATACCTTGTTCGGCTACTTCTCAGAAGGGTCGTTGCCACCGAAGATGATAACCGCCGAGTTGCTGCCTATAGCTTCATCCGGCCGCGGACCAAGGTAAACTTGTACTTTCTTCTGTGGTGAACGCCTGTGGAACGATGATTGTTCAACCTTGCATGATGGTATCTTGTCGACTTGCTTGTAGTGGCATGAGGAATTTGATGAAGATTCTCGCCCATTGTCTGCGGTCGCGTCGAAGAAGAGGCCAAGGAGTCCCTCTGATGCCCAACCCGACTCCAAGAGAGCGGGGAAAAAGCCAATTTATATCGGGGCGAGGGCCATGACAGCGCGTGCCGTGAGCGGTAGCTTGAAGATAAAGGACACCGCTGCCACAACGCCTACGCGGTCGAGTCCCAGGCTAAGAGCAGCTGGCTTGGGCTCGACGTTGTCATGCCCAGCAACAGCACCGCCAAGGGACCAACCAGAGCGGAGGCCCGATTGGGGCGAAGGAACCCGAACCAACCGTACCAGAGTCGAGGCGACTCCGGCGATACGCCTCTGCCGTCGGCGATACCGTCCGGGGCAAGCGCCGATGCCAGCGCTTCGCCGGGAGCGGGCACACTAGCAGGAAGCTGAAGTTTTCAAGAGGTGCGCTACTCCGAGCATTCTGTAGTCGTCGTATGTTGAAATACAGTCTTGATGTCTTGCTTCGTTGTGCAGGAAGCGAGCCGATATCGACCTCAAAAAGGTCGGCCCATCTGCCCCGCTTGATGAATCCACCCCAGCCGAGTCAGCAGCAGCAAGTACACCTGCTGTGCCGATGGCCAGCCCGGTTGCTGAAACCGAGGTGGCTCCGACTACAGGGCCGCTACCGTCAGTCGACCAAGAGGTGGCCGTTGAGGCTGAGGCCCCGGCCCCTGAGGCACCATACGTCGCGGAAGCAGGGGACGGATCCCCCGATCCGGTCCCCCAATGTTGTAGGGAAGGCGATGCCGAGGCCGGACCCCGTCGCCTTCATGGTTGTCGTCACCGCCATCGTCGCCGTTGCCGCCGCCACCAGAGATCCCACATTTGCCTCGGATCGAAGCTCCCCCCACGCGTGATGCCCCGGACCTTCTCGTGGACCACTCGCGACGGCACTATGAAGAGCTTCAGACTTGATGAAATCGTCGCAAGGAGAGAGCGCGAGAGCCTGATTCGTGCCGCCATCAATGGGTCCCAAGGGGTCGCGGTATGATTCTCGTAGTGAAGCTCCAGCAATCTTCTTGTCTTGATGTTTGACTCTGTCGTCGGTTTGTTCCTTGTCTTGAGTAGAAACTCGTCGACCGCAATGAGGCGATGACAGAGATCCTAGTCGAGATGGCTCCCCATCTTGCGGAATTACAACAGCTCCGGGCATTGAAGGCCGAGATGGAGGCGCGTCACACGAGTAGGGAGGCCTGGTGAAGAGCGGCGCTGATCAGCTCAGGCTGTGAACATGGGTCTTAGCCGAGAAGGTCAGAGGTAAAATCCTCGAGCATATCTCCCCGACTGGACCGTTGGTGTAATCATCCGGTGACGGTCGATCCGACTGCTTGGTGTTCATGACTGCGCGATTGAGCTCTTGCTAATCTGTGGTGCAAGACCTCGAAGCGGAGCGAGAGTCGCAGCTGAAGGAGGCCGAAGAAGCCAAGGCCGAGCTTGAAAGAGTCAAGCCACCTGACAAAAACAATACCGAGCTTGACCGGGAGAAGACCGAGTTGGAGAAGGCCGTCGTCGAGCTCGGTAAGGAGAAGGCGAACTGGAGAAGACCGTGGCCGGGTGGGAGGGCCGACTAACGACAGTAAGTCCTCAACCCGACTGTGATCTCAACCAATACATTACTCACCCTGCGTGGTAGCCGATCCTGACAAAGCATACTTGCCGGGGGGCCATCTGGGCAGGCATGAGACCAACGTCCAGGCCCAAGTACCGGTTCTACACGGAGGAGATAAGATCAATCCGGGAGTCACGGGAGGCCCTGTCGGGTCCGTGAAGGGGCTCCTTGACACTTGTGGATCCCCGCCCAGTGGGGACCAGCTGTAGCAGAATTCCTCAAATAATGGGGCGTCTCGAGGATGCCACCGAGTGCCCTGAAAAGGTACTCAGACGAGCGGGTTGCCGCCGGCGTGGCCCAGACCCTAGCAATGACCAAGTCCATCTTACCCGAGGGCGGACATTGAGGCCATCGGGGAGGGATTTTCCGAGGAGACGACTCCCGAGGAAGCGCTGGAGCTGATTCACAGGCGAAGCCGACTGCCGAAGCGATTACCCGAGACCTGCCGGTCTGTTTTTAAAGGCAATACATTTTAGTCGGTGTATACAATGCTTTCATATACGATCATGTGTGAATATATGTGTCGTGCCGCCAAAACTTTATTATTCGGTTGTCATTAGCTTTACCCGAACCATGTAGTATGCACCGAGTTAGTTCGATAGAACCTGATAAAAATCGTTCAGAGGAAGATGCTATACTCGGGCTACGCAACAGTCGTGGCAGGCTTCATAACCGAAGGTGAGATAAGCTTGTATGTTATTGACAGAACACATATATACATGCAGCCCCCGACTCACTACTCGATTGGAACAAGCGGCGTAGTGATGTCAGAAAAAATGTACACATGGAAAAAGTAAAACTCAGGTATAGAAAGGACGTAGCTGTTCTATATTCCATGAGTTGGTGATGAGGACGCCGTCTTTGGTCTTCAGTCGGTAGGCGCCTGGCCGCGTGACCATCGGCTATAATGACGGGCCCTCCCAGATGGGGGATAGTTTATGCCTGTCCTTGGTGGTTTGTATCTTCCTAGAACGAGATCCCCGACCAAGAAGGCGGCGGCCACGACATTGCGATTGTGTGTAGCGACGCAGGCCTTGAAGATATCTTGCCGACTGGATTGTTGCGGCGTCTCTTGCTTCTTCCAGCTTGATCTAATTCGATCAGTCGGGTGCTGTTGGAATCGTCTTCGGAGTAAGCCCGGACTCGCGGAGAGCCGAACTGTATCTCAGTCAGTAGCATGCCTCAGTACCGTAGACCAGAAGAAAGGGATTGCCCTGTGCCCGACTACCGTTTCCAGAGACCAGAGAACGATGGTAGTTCTTGTACCCACCGACCGCATATGGTTGTAGTCGGTCGTATATCCTGGCCCGTTGATGCCTTGTAAGACCATGCCGTTATGGCTCGTTCAACCTGCCCGTTGCTCCGCGGATGTGCCACAGATGCATAGCAAGATCTTGATGCCGAAGTCGTCGCAGAAATCTTGGAATAGGCGCCGCCCGAACTGAGTGCCGTTGTCGGTTATGATCGGTTAGGACCCCAAACCGTGTATAGAATATCAAGATGAAGTCCTTTGCTCGTGCCGCTGTGATTGTTGCGACAGTTAGCCTCATCCACTTGGTGAATTTATCCACTGCGAGACGAATAATGTGTGAACCCCTGGCGGCTTTCTTGAATGGCCGACCATGTCGAGCCCCCATACTGCGAATGGCCAAAGATGGGGATAGTCTGAGTTCCTGGCGGAAGATTTGTCTGTCTTGCGAAGAACTGCAACCCTCGCACTTGGCGGACGATGTCTTGCGTCTGTGACTGCGGTGGGCCAGAAGAATCCCTGCCGGTAAAGCTTTTCCGACTAACGTCCTGGATGCAGCGTGGTTGCCACATATGCCCGAGTGGATTGAATGCAGGATCTGCTTCCCTTCCTCGGTGTGGACACAGCGCATGAGGACACCGGATGCTCCTTCGGTACAGGTCTTCTCCGACTACAGGAAGCTTTTGCTTCGACGCTTGATTTGCTCGGCTTGATTGCGATCGTCTGGGAGTTACAACGGATCCAGGAGAGATTTGAGAACAGGACCCTCCAGTGCTTGACATATGTGCGCACTTCGTCGGTGGTCGGTAGGGCTCGCCTCCCGACTGCTCTTGTGCCGGTTTCTTCTTGACTGATGGCTCCATAAGTTGCTCGACGAAGATTCAGTCGGACCGCTTCTCGCTTGATCCCATGTTTGCCAGCTCGTCGGCCGCGTCGTTGTTATTGACACAGACGTGTGTGATTTCCAGCCCGTCGAACTTGTTTTCCAGCTTGCGGACCTCCTGACAGTATGCCGCCATTGTGTCGTCGAGACATGTCCAGTCTTTCATGACTTGGTTGACCACGAGTTGGGGAGTCTCCGCGCACAACCAGTCGACGTATGCCGAGTGATATGGCGATGCGGAGCCCGTGAACGAGAGCCTCGTACTCGGCGACGTTGTGGGAAGCCGGGAAGTGGATTTGTAGTACGTACTTCAACTTTTCGCCAGTGGGGGGATGTCAGCTATGACACCAGCCCCGGCACGCCGATCCGTAAGGAACCGTCGAAAGTACATTGTCCAGTACTCTTAGCTTTGTTGTTGGTGTGGGAGTTGAACTTCTGTCCACTCGGCCACGAAGTCGGCTAGAGCTTGAGATTTGATAGCTGTCCGTGGCTGAAAGTGAATGTCAAACGCCATCAGTCGAGTGCCCATTTAGCGATTCGGCCCGGTGGCCTCGCGATTATGAAGGACATCCCCGAGTGGAAACCGTGTGACCACCGTGACTTGATGTGCTTGAAAGTAGTGCACAAACTTTCGGACTGTGATGAGTAGTAGGCGTATAGCAGCTTCTGGACCGCGGGGTATCTTGTTTTGGAGTCGGCAAGGACCTCGACTGACAAAATAGATTGGCCGTTTGTATTTTTTGAAGATGACCCTGTTCGGATCGCTCCGCCACTACCAGCACCGTGCTGACTACCTGTGTTGTTGCCGCCAGATTAAATTAGTGTTCCTGGGGCAGGGTGACGCTAGCACGGGGGGTTGATGTGAGGAATTCTTTGAAGTCTTCGAAGGCTTGCTGCGGCTTCCGTGGTCCACTGAAAGGTGTTCCGCCTTTTTGAGGAGTTGAAGCAAGGGCCATGCCCCGTTCGCCCAGTCGGGAGATAAACCGACTGAGTTGCGCCCATGCAGCCTGTCAGCTTCTGGATGTCTTTGAGGTTGGTCGGGGGCGCCATGTTCTTGATGGCGTCTGACTTTCTCCGGGTTAGCCTCGATGCCGCGGTGCGAGACGATGAAGCCGAGTAACTTCCAGACGGCACCCCGAAGGTGCACTTGTTCCGGGTTCAACTTCATCTTGAATCTTCGAAGGTTTTGGAAGGTTTCTTCCAAGTCGTCAATGAGGTCTCTGTCTGGATTTAGACTTGATCACCACATCGTCCGACGTAGGCTTCCACGTGCGCCGATCTGAGTTGCAGACACGCTGAATAGCCCCTTTGGTAGGTTGCGCCTGCGTTTTCAGACCGAAACGGCATTGTGATATAGCAATACGCTCCAAACGGCCGTGATGAAAGATGTCTTTAAACAGTCTTGTTCCTTCAGCTAATTTGATGATATCTCCGAATAAACAGTCGAGAAAAACTGAGTAGGTCGCACCCCGCCGTGGAGTCGACCACCTGATCTATCCTGGGAAGACCAAATGGGTCCTTGGGGCACGCTTTGTTGAGGTCGGTCGTAGTCGACGCACATGCCGCCATTACCGTTTTTCTTCCGGACCAGGACTGGTTGGCCAGCCAGTCCGGGTGGTAGACTTCCTTGATGAAGGTGCCGGCTGCGAGGAGCTTGGTGATTTCCTCCCGGATAATCCTTGCGCGTCTTGAGCGAAGCGCCCGCAGCCGTTGTTTGACCGGCTTGGCGTCTGGCTTTACGTGTAGGGCGTGCTCGATCACCTCCCTTGGTACGCCCGCATGCGGACGGTTTCCACGCGAAGATATCTTTGTTGGCTTGGAGGAAGTGACGAGCGCGTCTTCCTATTTGGGGTCGAGTCCGGTCCGACTAAGGCAGTCTTGGAGGGTCGGAAGGGTCCAGGGGTCTTCTTCGTGTCAGAGTCCGCTGAAATTCCCGACTTCGCTGCTTTTTGCGCCGGAACTGGATCTTGATCGACTTCAGATGTAAGCGGCTTGCCGAATGCTGTCGCGCCCCGACTGCCGCTTCTTGTGTTGAGCCCAGCTCGCAGCTCTCCTTGTCGCAGGTGAAGCTTACTAGCGTCGCTGCGAGGGAGAGGACTCCTGCTGCCCGGGCCATCTTCAGCACCATGTATGTGTAGTGCGGAATCGCCATGAACTTGGCCGAGTGCCGGTCGTCCGAGTATCGCATGATATTGCGGTCTCGAAGTCGGCACCTCGAAGGAGATGTTTTCCGTGCGGAAGTTGTCCCGCGTGCCGAAGGTCACCGGCAAGGTTATCTGCCCGAGTGGGGTTGATGACAAGCGGGGATTATCCATGGAAGGGCGCGCGGTGCTCGGCCGTAGGTTTCTGAACGAGGAATTCTCATCTCGTCCAAAGTCTTGGCGAACAGGATGTTGAGCGCACTGCCTCCGTCGAATGAGGTTTTCTTCAGCCAATATTTTTGACGACCGGATCCAGACGAGTGGGTATCGTCCCGGGTGAAACCCGATCTGGGTGATCCGCGCGTTGAAGGTGATAGCCATCTCTTGACCAGCGCAAGTATTGGGGCATCCGTTGTGGAGACCGCGTTAATGTCCCGCGCTGATAGCTTCGCTGCTTGCGCTTGGATTCGTACGCGAGTGGCCCCCCGAAGATGTGGTTGAGTTCGGCTTGGGGTCCTGGAAGTCGTCAGCCGGACCCGAGTCTGGCTTGGTCCTTGTCCTTGTCGCGACGGCAGATGATGAAGCCTGCTCGGAGGCAAACTTCTTGAGCATGTGGCAGTCTTTGGCTGCGTGCCGGCCCTTGGGTGAAAGGGGCAAGGCCCGCTCATGACTTGCCTCTGGTAGTCGTTGTTCGCTGGGCCGGTGACCGACTGCGCTCCATGTTAGCCACCTCGTTGTCCGACTTCCGCTTGCGGTTGCCAGGCTTGTTCTGAGGCGCCTCGTTGTCGGGCTTTTGCCCTGTTGTCCTTTTGTCGGGCTCCTTCTTCTCGTCGAAGCCTCTGCGACGGCTTCAGCTGAGTCGGCGACTTGTTGCCATGTCGAAGAGAGTCCGGACGGTGAAGGTGGCTTTCGAGTGAACTTCGCGATGAGCGGGGCCGGTCTTTTACTCCCTTGCGGAAGGCGGCGATGACGACCTCGTCTTTGAAATGTTTATTGGGATTTGATTGCGCTTCTCGGAAACCTTTTGATGAATTCCCGATAGAGACTCGTTCTTTTTCTGAGTTGCAGTTGGTAGAGGTCGTGCTCGGAGCCGGTCTCTCGTAACCCCGGTCCCCTGGAAGTTGGCGATGAACGCTCCCTGAGCTGTCCCCAGGACCGACCATCGACCGCCTTGAGGCCTGTCAGCCATGTCCTCGCCGAGTCGGATAACGCGACTGGGAGGTAGTTAGCCATGGCTCTGCTGTCGCCCCCAGCAGCTTGAAAAACTGCTAGGACGTAAACGGTGAGCCAGGACTCTGGGTTGGTCTTGCCGTCGTACTTTTCAATCCCGTAGGCTTAAAGCCGACTGGCCATCGGACGTCCTTAACTCCCGAGTAAAAGGCTGGGATGCCTTCATTATCGTGAGGACTCGGGCTTCGGTTTTGGCGGTGTAGTCGCTCGTAGTGGAGACCGAACGCTCGCGTTCGTCCTCCAGTCGCGGCGTTCATCCTCTTCGCGCTCTTCGCGCCGGGCATTATATAGTGTGGCGAAAGATCCGCTTGTAACCGCGATCGGAGGTCTGATCGTGTCGCGGTCGTATTGGTGACGCCGCCGGTTGTCGTAGTTGGTATTGCCGAGTGTTGTTTGGCGGGATT
This sequence comes from Oryza meyeriana var. granulata, assembly GCA_003991445.1. Lineage (NCBI taxonomy): Eukaryota > Viridiplantae > Streptophyta > Magnoliopsida > Poales > Poaceae > Oryza > Oryza meyeriana. The sequence continues at coordinate 66,692 of RYFJ01004010.1, forward strand.
CTTCCATGCTGCCGACTGGAGCCGACTGCCCGTCGTCGTGCTGATGCAGATGACTCCGCCGCTGGAGAGCCCGTTCGACGGGTCGGTACGTGAGTGTTGCCTGACTGTTCTTGCTGCTGGCAGCAGGCCGCATAAAAAGAAAAAAGAAAAAGAAAGAAAAAAAAAAAAAGACGAGTCATCGCCTTGATCTTGGCGATGGTTGGTGTGGCCTGATGGTCCGGCCCAAACTGGAGCGTGTCCAGCAGAGTTGCTGGCGGCCACGACGTTCTGTTTGTGGCGTGACGAAGACATCGTGGTCGCCGACTTTGGTTCGGAGGATCTGCTGCTGGCGGCTCGCCCAGCTTGTCGAAGCCCGTCATTGCGAGCTTGTCGGTTGGCCTCCTCTTGTTGCACTCGGAGCGCCTCCTCATGTTGCTCCTCTTGCAGTCGGCGCACCTCGGAAGGTGGTGTTGAAGCCATGAAGATCTCGCGGGGAGGAGGAAGCTTGCCAAGGGCTGGAGTCCGAGTTTGATGCTCGAACCACCGTCCGACTTGGTGTCGGACTCCGAGTAGTTATCGGATAGGCGACTCCGACCTCCCTAGATCCAATCTGAAACGGTTCATGACCGTGTCCGAACTGAATCCTGGGGAGGTCGGGTCTGCTGCGCGGTTGTGGATGCACGCGCCGCCAATCTGTACGGAGATTGACGATCTCTCCCCTCTTGGCCTAACCCGCGCTGGCTCAAGGCCCTAGCGCGAGTCGGACACCGAGGGAGAGGTTGTCCCGATGTCCGGCGACGTGAGGACTGTCGTAGTAGATCGTCGAAAGAGATGGTGACGTCCCTGGGCCGACTGGCGCAACGCCGGCTCTTCTATCCGGCTCTTCGGCTGGCGAGATCGGATCTCGTAGGATGCGAAGACGGATAGCCAAAGAAAGGTTGCCGAGTTGATCGGCGACGAAATCAAGGCTCCGAAGGTGATGGTGTCTCCGTTGGAGAACTTGTTGCTCCTGACTCCTTGTTGATGGGATCCATCGAATCTGTTGATGAAGAACTCGCCGGTCCCCTACCTGGCGCGCCAACTGTCGATGGCTTTGCACGGCAATATACTATGGGGGTACTCGGCGAACTGCAATTCGTGGATTGCAGAGGAACAGAGGGATTATACTGGTTCAGGCCCTCAAGGTGAGGTATACCCTACGTCCAGTTGAGGTGTTATTCCTCTGAGATGATTTGTGATCGATGATCTCGGGTTGCCCTCATAGGGCGCCCTGCCTCCCTTTATATACTAGGGACAGGGTACATGGTAAGGATCCCAGACAGTCGGAATACGACCAAGGATTTCCTTATTAGAGATAGAATCCTATCCGACTAAGGCTATGTTTCCTTATTGTACAAGTACAGACCCTGCCGGGTGCTAATCTTATCTCTATTACATGATCTGGCCCATCCTCTATCCGAGTGCCCATGTTGCTTGTAGTGAGGTAACCGGGCCCATGGCTCCCAGATCCAGAAGGGACTGGATCCGGGAAGCCATGAACAAGACCGCTATATTGTGGCAGTTAATTACTGTACATATTAATTAGCAAGTGTTTATCTTGAGGAAACCTGACCTCGTTTCCGGTCGGGTCTTAATTAGCGTTTCTATTATAACTAGGAAATCAATGTATCGTGTCCGTATAAGGACTCATGTAACTCGGGGTATATATCGGATGCCCGGTGCCTTGTAAAACAACACAACATTCAATACAAACTTCGGCGCAGCCCCCTCGCCAACCCTTCCGAACGGGATCCTGCTTCTCGAGCCGGGCTTCATCGTTAGGTCGAACCTCCACGATCGAGGATAAGTCTCGTCACCCCGGTACTATCGCACATCGGAACTTCCTCTCGTTAGTCATAATTCTAGTCGGTTTATGGGTAGTCGGCTTACCACGGTTATATTCATTTTATCTATGGCTGCATCAGTTCAGTTGATCTCATAGATATTATCAGGCCTAATCACATCAAGCGCGTGCGAGACTGTATCGCATACCGCGAGCGGTTTATATCAGCTTGTGCACGTGCAGCATCGGTAGAGTCCGACCTACTAAGCTGCTTAGCGATAAACCGTTCCGTTAAGTTATGCTTTATGCGCAGGCGTCTTATCGGAGATGATAAGCCGGTAAGATTAGCATGTTACATCACATCGCTATTAATTCTATCGGCCTATCGATATTATGTTGCCATCATCATCAGTCTGTGCTGCAACGGTTGGTCTCCCGATCTACTAGACCGTGATGATATTTTCACTCTTGATAAGCCGATGGGATATTATGGTTGCGCGTCTTAATCAGGATGCTTCCGATAAATTTATCTGTTGAAGCCGACTGCATTATTTATCGTTAATAGCTTTATTATTTGTTATACTTTTGTCATCGGCCTCCAGCCGAATGTTCATCGGCGCCTCTTTCAGTCCGTCGGCAAATCGCTCGGTCTTGTTATCATTATGTTATGCGCATTGCCTGTTATACATCCTGCATATCATTACTGTTGGCGATCGGCTAAGGGCTAGCCGATTGTTTCATTCTCTCAACGAGTTCTGGGCACGATCCCAACCAAGTTCCCGGGCGACGACCTCAGGAGACCCGGGCACCAGGTAGGTAAAGGACGCGGGGCACGGGTATGGAGCAGCGGATTAAATGATCTCGGGAGCCGATGTGGCAAGGACTGCGGCCACGACACGAAGGATCTTCACAGCTGATACAGTAACTTTAAACACGATCGGCTTTAGAGTTCTTTAGTTTACTTTACTCATGCATACTGCTTGCTTATTTTTACCAAGTTTCAGCGGTTACGCATCCCTTCGATGATGCGCTAAACTAAGGTTGCTTATTGTTAGTTATTATCATCCATTCATCGGGCTCTAGTCATTATAAGTGTACGATGCTTATCGGGGCATCGCCGATGAAACGAGCAGATCGGCTTCTAGCCGTTGGCTCATTTTGATCAACATTTTCCTCTGTCAATTACAGTTTCAAATGACTGGCACGCCTACGAACCTCAAACACTTAGGACCTGCATGGAGTAAAGCAAATCTCCTAGCCTTCGACGTCGTCGTCACCAAGACGGAACCAGATCGGCGATTATTTGCGTCAACACCTTTGGCAACGCCTGGTTGACGCCGAATTTTCAACCGAAGTCTCAAAGCGCCAAAGTTCCGACAATCAGACTCACATGGCCGGGAAGGAAGCTTAAAACGAAACAACTGAATTCCCGCTCAGATGCGAGGAATTTGACAGAAAGAGGGCAGAACAGCAAATGAGCAAACATGGCCAAGCTTCCAGAAGCTGTGGCTTAGAATCTTGTTCAGGCATGGACAGACAAGGCCGATCAAAAAAATCCCCAGTTTCCGAAGCCAGTGTTGTGGAATCAAGCCATAACTCACCGAGAGCCCACCAATCAAGCCTTTACAGGATAATGGTCAATGAGGCGCTGCATCAACGCGCTTCATTAATCAGTCGATCTTGGGGAATACATTGCATAACCTCATCAACGAAAACTGTTGAGATCGAGTGCGCGGAGACCACCGGGTCCTGTGTCCTCCACCAAAGATAGAGCCGAATCATTGTTACAACTCCATTACCAGAAAACTTGATTACGCAAAACCCAGGCTGGGGGGCAACAGATATTTCTGCTGGATATCATCGGTTTGCTTACTATGGCGGTATCAAAAACGTATCCAGCGGGGGGGCCGATTCAGTAATTATCACAGATTATCATAGACAAATCGGCCCAACCAAACCACGCGGTTACAGTCATCAACAGTATCAACAGGAGAATCCAAGGGAGAAGACTATCGGTTGCGAGTTGAGAAGAAAGAAAATGGACATTCGATAAGGCCAAGAGCAAAGCGTTTATGTATCGGCATCCTACCCCGAGTGGTTCGACGGTTCCATTCCACATGACTAACAGGTCACGGATTTTGCTAATTCTCAGGGCAGACGATACTCTGTACGTAGAAATGTCAGCGATTCTGCACAGGTGGGATGCACGTGAAGAGCCTGCGAGTTAGATTTTCCCCTTTCCTTATCAGGATCGGCGGGTCGCATGGTTTTTCATCCACGAGATTCGGTTTGGGCTGGGCTGATCTTAGGAAAAACCAGTTTCACAAATACTTCTTTGTTGAAATCCATGAGATGAGACTGACAGACTGGACGTCGTTACCCGGCAACGACCGATGAAAACAGTACCGGAGAATCAGCGATTTCGGAGGTTAAAAAACTGATGTGTACATTTGAACCTGACGATGGCAGTTGGCCGATTTGCTTTTCTAGACTTTGCACGATCAAAGAGAGATTGCATCCCAAGAGTTCAATCCCATAGCCATCTGGGCAGGGGTATCGCCCATGAACAGCGATTTAAGAGCGAAGAAGGACAAATTTCAAAGACGAGTTGCCCACGTACAGTTTATTCATCGGACTTAGACATGAGGAATCCGATGCGAAAGTGATGCAGAGTGATCCAGGAACAAGAGATTAATTCGTGCCATGGGTCAAGGATTATCGCAAGTAGAACGGTATGATTTGATTAGTAAGGCCGATAAATATTGTGACTTGCTTTACAAAGAAGCAGCAATACAACTACCGCCGAATCACGTTATTCCATCAGCTGAAGAGTCTAAGGAAGAAGAAATATTGCAAGTGCACAATGCAGGAGATCGCACCCACCAACGAGGGCAAACTTTTCGGCAGCAAATTCAATCGGAGTCGAGCAAGGGTGAATCAAGTTTGAAGACAAGAACATGCAAGATGATCGCACCCGTTCCCGTGAACATGGTATACGCGATCATCATCAAAGGATCAGGCTGACATGGAACAGACGTCAAAGGTACAGCCAAGGAATTCACTTCAGTCGGATATGATAGAAAATATTCAATGTTATGAGGAACAGGGATGAGCCAGAGACTGTATATCCGCATTGACACTGCGCCGTTTTTCAGATTCTGCTAGGATCAAGAATGAGACTGCCATAGCTCGAAAAGGCCCAGAGTCAGCAGTTGCGGGTAATCGGCATGATCGCAGCAGAGTTTTGGATCGGTCCACAACTGTCGCAACAAAAAGTCATCAATCCTCTATGGGG
>RYFJ01004011.1:0-35808 GCA_003991445.1 Oryza meyeriana var. granulata
GGGACGAGGATTTACTGCCGAAGAGCCGGTATTGTCGAAAAAGAGGAAGTGGCCCGGCGGGGCCCGACTCGGGATTGCCGGTGGCCAAAAGGCGAAGACTGTTGCCCGGCGGCCGTATGTCCCGGCGCTACTTCCCGGAAAGCAGGCGGACCCGAGCGACCGGGCCGCTATCGCGTTACTGCGTGTGCGGTAGCTGGCGAGCTGCCACTCGGGCCTGTTCCCAGAACTGTAGGCCGGCTACCCGGGCCCGGGGACCGGGCTAGTGACGGTCACCGGGAGGGGGGGACCTGCGGAGAAGCGAGACCCCCGTCGGCACGGGGGGCCGGCGTTAGCCGCGTCGGAGCGCAGAGCCCGGCCAGCATCACCGCCTCGGGCGTGTCGACCAGGGAAGACGGATCCCGCGGCGGCACCGGCCTGCTTTTGAGGCCCAAGCATGGAGCTTCAAGGGGCCCCAGGCGAAGTAAAGAAAATGCTATCCATCTCATTTGGCTCTCTTACCACTACATTTTATCTTTGTGTTCTTGATGGCTCTTACCTGTCTGTTGTTATTGGTCTTTTATAGGAAGGATCAGGGGCAGACGAGGCGCCGCCAGCCCTGGCGCTGGTGAGCACCGGGGGCGCCGATGGCGCCGCCGCGTCCGGCTACGCCCCGGCCCTCGCTGAGTTGCGGGCTAGAGAGATGGGGCCACAGGTGCACGCCGAGCACGTGGGCCGTCGTGGAACCAACTGACGTCCCTGCTGCCGAAGTGAGAGGGGGATGCCCAGGGCCCAAGCAGCCGCGCCAGGGGAGGGGCCTTGTACTTTTTGCTGCCCGGGGACAGGAGCAGCGCGCGGACACGCGACGCAGACTCGCGCTGAGCAGATGGCGGATCGCGCCGGCAAGTGCAGGCGGCAGCCCGTCGGGAGCGGCAAGAGTCCGCCCGCGGTTCTGGAGCGGACCTCTAGAGAGGGCGGGCAGGATCGCGTATGGCGATGCAGCAGCTCACCGCCCGTATGCAGTCGCCACCAGAGATCTTCGTGGCGACCCGCCGGCGGAGACGGACGGGCGCGGAGTAGTGCGTCATCCAAATGGAGGCCCCGCCAAATCTGCCGCGCGAGGCCTCGCGCCACAGACCGGTCCGAACGGACGGTGCAGAGAAATCAACATATATCCGTCCCAGGCAGGCGATCCGCATCCCCCGGGCCCTAGAAAAAGCACACAACGAGGAGCCAGTAGATCGCAAGACCCGGGAGAAAGAGAATCAACCGCGCCCCGTGAAACGGAAGCAGTGTGGTTCATGAGGAGGGCCGCCCCACCATTTCTTCGGGGGCCTGGTTGCCCAAGGACGGCATGAGCCGCCATCGATTGAGCGAGAAGGAAGCCTGTTATCGTGGGGGACCAACAGCTCGTCGAGCAATGGAGGCTAGAAGCCCACCGAGGCGGCGAAAGAGCGGCTAGCAGATCGATCAGCTGACTGCGCCTAGGCCACGTACATTGCCCACGCAAGGCCAGAGGGCCTACGGCAGGCACTATAGAGAACGGGCCCTGCATGCGCAGAGCAAGTAGAGACCCTAATCGCCCCACGCGCGAAAAGAAAGCGCTGAGAGGTGAAGCACGCACTGACAGTCCCAGTTAGGCCGGAATGGAAGCGCCAGACGCGAGGCCTCCCGCCCCAGCGTGGGCCAAGCGCCCACTTGAAGGCCGTAGGCCGCCTCGCTGGGTCTGGCCCCTTCAAGCGTGCTGCCCGGCTGGGCTGAAAGAGCATAGCACAGGGCAGGAAAAATGAAGGCTAAAACCATCTAGGTCGCAAAAATAAGCGCTCGCCCTCCCAAAAATGCGACCACGACGTCGCAGGCCCTGCCTGGGGCAGTTCAGTTCAGGGTCCTGGAAGTGTCTGGGCCCAACCGCGAATCGGCGGATCATGGCACCTATCTGGCGGAAACGGGGCCCAACGGGAGCCGTTGCCCAGAGCTGGTGACCGAGGACTTCGGCGGACTTTGCACACAGAACTGGGACTTGCTCCGCCAGCAAGGCAGTGAAGTTTTGATGTGATAAGCGAAGAGGAGAAGAGCTCGCCAGGCGGCGGGCGAGCGAGATTGTGTTTGCTCGCGGTGCTACCGGGCCGGGACTCGAACTATCTCCCTGGCCCGTGAGTTCTGAGGAGGGATTCCAGTCGGAGGGAAAAGAGAGGCACGTGAAGCCAGCCTCGGGCGAGGCCGCTGCAACGTGGCAGGGATTCTGGTATGGACGACGGCAGAGAGCCTCAAGCGCCAGCCGAATGACCCGACAAGAGAGTCCCGAGAGCACGCATTTCCCCCTTCGAACAGCCCACCGGCGACTCGCGTGCCGAGGAAGAACAGAGTGACCGTCCCCCGGGCCGGACGAGCCGGCAATCTCGCTGGCCTCCATTGCGACTTAGTCGATCTGACCTAGTTTACCGTATCGCACAAGAGAAGACATTGTTTATATAGTTCTTTTGTATTTAATCATGATTTACTCTGATTTTCGTTACCTTTGACTTATTGTGTTGTTCCGGAAGTTGCTTATGTTTGCGCCCGGGCTCCCCAAGGCTGGCTCGAGTGTTTCTTTTTTTTTTTTTTTAGTTTCCGGGGGCTCAGAGACACTGAAGTACCTAAGCGCCACTGCGGTGAAAGCCGTAGGCTCCCCAGAATCGCCTTTCCGGGGCCTGCGGGTGAGATGCTGCCCCGGGAGCTCGTATCGCCCCGAGGGACCCGCGGCGAGCAACATGAGCGCGAGAGTCTTCGCGAAAATGGTTAAGTCTGTCTTCTGGGCCCCGGAGGCCTCTCCCGCCCCCGTCTTTGAGCGCTACTCCTGGCCTCAGGAGCGCATCTCCGCGGCGAGGTCAGCAGGAAAAGACTGTATGACCCGAAGAGAGAAAATAGGAAAAAAGCCCCGCGTGGTTAGGTATGGCCGAAGATGCTAAGCTAGTGCGCTTTTGACCGTTGACTGGCGAAAACCAGCCCCCTCGGGAAACCAACCTTGACCATGCGCAGGGGGATCGCAGACAGCGAAGCACCCGCACTTCGCGTGGGTGCCGTGCGGCGGTGGAGCTGGCAGGGCCGGGGCACTGCTGTCGGCCCGCCACGGCGAATCTAGGCTAGCCTGATGGGGGGCTCTTGCCCGAACGACCGCCCGGGCATCGACAGTCGCCAGGGCACTGGTGCCAACGACTCGGCCATCTGGCCCCTCTCCCGCCCCCGGCAACCGGGGCGGCAGCACTAACCCGGCCGGCCCTCGTGCCATGCATCTGGACAAATTCCGCTTTGGGCCCCGGACGCCGAGGAGAAACGAAACAAGTCCGGCACGTGGCCATACACAAACGGGGAAGGAAAGAAATTGAGGCAATGTTTAAAGTCGGATAAGATTACGTAATCTGATGTTGAAAGGGTGGTGTGGCTTTGCGAGCAGGAGATAATTCCCGAGGTTTCCAGGAGCGCTGGCCAAGCACCCCAGGGCGCAGGAAACTTGCGCCGGAAAATAAACCTGAGATGGGAGCCCCCAGCCAGCGTCGAGGTTTGGAAAAACCTACTTAGAACTCTGCCGGGATGGGTCTAATCTGCACATGATAGCCACTGTGAGGGTACTTGGCTCGTTCCTTTGTCCATTCTTATATGCTACGAACCACGCGTGACGTCTACCACCTCCCAATGGCTCTCGCTCGCGTTTGCGGACCGTGCGGATAGAAAACGCAAAGATTACACATAAGCATTTCGCGCCCCTACCTCCGGAAAAAACCGAGCCCAAAGAACAACCAGGCGGGACACCGCAGCCACCGGGGCCCGGGCGGGGGCGCGCGGCAAGGGGCGCACCCACAGCCCGCGGCATGGGGCATTCCCCGAGTTTAGCAGGAAGGGGATACGGTAGCTCGTTGGTAGGGAAACTGATGATTATGCGCAAAACCCGGCCGCCACACGGTGCGGCCCGATTATGCCCCCAGGGAGACTGCCATAATTGACGAAGCGACACAACAACGGAAAAGGACAAAGGGCACTGAGACGGAAAGGATATTGAAAAATGCTGCTTAGGAAAGCGGATTGCACATGGGGGCCCCCGGCCAGCGCTGAGATTTGGAGAAATCCGGCGCACCGTGGCGGCCTGAGCAACCGCCGCAACTTACAGGATGTGTTCATGGATTAAATTTGCGAAGATGCTCGATGTTAGGGATTTGGGAAGCGGGGTCCCATCTCTCTTGGCCCAGTCTTACCGAGCCGGTCGGGAGACACTGATCACCTTAGGAAGGGGCCTTCCCACATGGGGGGAACAGTTTATTCTTTCCGGTTCACCGTGTGAGGACACGGCGGAGGACAGGCAGCGGGGAGCCTGATCCACCCAACCTTTTTTGGAAGTCCCAATAATCCTGGAGTGACCGGGCCGGACCTTACGGCTGATGATAGCGCTTGAGGCTCTGCTGCCGGTAACTGAACGGAATGCGGAGCGAGGCGCACGCTTGCGTTCTTCGAGGAAGTTGAGGCTGTCGCGCTGCATGTGTCGTGGTCGACTCGTCGTTGTAGCGTTGTAGGCCCTGGGGAGAGCCGAAGGTGAGCTCTGATGGTAGAAATGGTTTTGGCCCTACCCGGCTACACAAGAAGAACGGGGGTCTCATCCCAGTCACCCGGTGTCTTCGGTGTGGTACGATTCACCCAGAGGACTGCAGGAAGCTCGTCGATCCAGCTTAACGCCATGTTTTTTGAGGTCGTTATAGGAACCTTGTCTTGAGGGCCCCGCAGGAATCTCGAGACATTCACTGCTCAGCTTGCCCGTTGCTAGCCGGGTGGGCAGGAGAAGCGAAGCAGAGCCTGATGCCGACGTCGGAGCAGTATTCTCCGAAGAGCTCACTCGTAAACTGCGCGCCGTCGTCGGTGATGATGCGATTGGGGATTCCGAAGCGGCTGGTGATTCCCCGAATGAACTTGAGCGCCGTATGCTTGTCGATGTCGATCACGGGGAACGCCTCTGGCCACTTAGTGAATTTGTCGATGGCGACATATAGATGTTGATAATCCCCGACTTCCTAGGGAAAGGGGCCGAGGATGTCGAGTCCCCAAACCGTGAAGGGCCAGGACAGGGGGATCACTTGGAGTGCCTGCGCCGGCTAGTGGCTCTGCTTGGCATGAAACTGGCATGCACGGCGGTGCTGGACGAGTTCGAACACGTCCTGCAAAGCCGTGGGCCAATAAAATCCTTGCCGGAAAGCCTTACCGACCAGGGATCGAAATGCGGCGTGACTGCCACATTCCCCTTCATGGATATCGGCGAGGATCTCGACACCGTAGTGGCGTAGAATGCACTTGAGCAGGACGCCGTTGGCGCCACGTCGGTAGAGGTCCCCATCTACCATGACGTAGCGCTTAGACAAGAGAGCCACCCTTTCCGCTTCTGCGTCATCTTCGGGGAGATACTCTCGAAGAAGATATGCCCGGATTTTCGTCCATTCCAAGAAGGCGCACTAGGCCGGCCGCAAGGACCAAATCTTGGTGGCCGGGAGTGGTGTCTGGCTCGGACCGGGCTTGGGGGCGGTCCCTAAGATTCCCGGGTGAGGCCGCCGAGGGGGCCTCGAGGGCTTCCTGGAAAACCCCCGAGGGAACCGGCCCCCGTGAGGACGCCAGCCTTGAGAGCTCGTTGGCGGCGAGGTTGCGACTGTGAGGGACGTGGCGAAGCTTGAGGTCGTCGAAACGGCGCCCAAGCCTCCGCACTTCGTCCACATACGCGGCCAATTGGGGGTCCAGGGTTTGATACTCCCTGGACACCTGGGTTGATGACGAGCTCAGAGTCGCCTTGCGCCCACAACCGTCGCACCCTGAGGGCGATCGCGGCCCGGAGGCCAGCGAGAAGGCCCTCGTATTCAGCCATGTTGTTGGTGGCTCTGAAGTCGAGGTGGACGACGAAACGGATCCGTCCCCGGCAGGTGACACGAGGACGGCCCCGGCCCCGGCGCTAGGGCCGGAAGCCCGTCTGGCGCAGGAGCCGTCGAAGTTCATCGTCCAGTAGAGGCGCAGATCGGGGGATAGCTCTGGGACCGGGGATCCGGCGTCCAGCGCAGGATCCGGCTCGGGCACCGGCGTCCATTCTGCAAGAAAATCAGCCAGGACTTGGCTTTTGATGGCGTGGCGTGCTTGAAAATGGAGGTCGAACTCAGCGAGCTCGACCGCCCACTTGGTGACATAGCCCGTTCCCTCCCGGTTATGCAATATCTGCTCGAGGGGGAAGGACGTGACCACGGATACCTTGTGCGCCTGGAAGTAGTGTCAAAGCTTCCTGGACACGATGAGAACCGCATAGAGCATCTTTTGCGCTTGGGGATAGCGCGATTTGGCATCGCGGAGTACCTCGCTGACGAAGTACACCGGCTTCTGTTGCGTGCTCTCCGATCCTGGCTTGACGGGGGCCGGGAGCTCGGGCTCAGCTTCCTCGGGAGGGAGCGAGCTCTTGTGGCCGGGGATAGGCATGGGCCTGGGCCCCGGGGGCCCCGGCAGGAATGCGATGGATATGTGCCTGAGACATGGGGGCCCGGGCTAGGATATGGAATGAATCGGGACGACTTCCCGGACCCGCTCTCGCCAAGCGATGCTGTCCGGGTAATCGCACCCCGTCTGGTTGTGAAAATGTTGAGGTTGTTCCGGGTGCCACATCCCCAGACTCGCACTCGCCTTGGCGAGGCTGCCCGGGTTCGGGCTCCCCAGTGTCGGGCCAGGGTGGCGGATCCCGGGCCGCGCATTTGTCGGGCAAGGGGCGCTCGACAACGAGCGCCGCGCTCACCACTTGCGGGGTTGCCGCTATGTAGAGCAGCAAGGGCTCATTTTGAGCCGGTGCCACAAGGACAGGGGGCGTTGTCAGGTACCTCTTGAGCTCATCAAGGGCTTGATCGGCCTCATCCGTCCAAGTGAACTGCTTGGTTTTCTTGAGAAGCTTGAAGAGGGGGAGGGCACGCTCCCCTAGCTTGGAGATGCAGTGGCCTAGTGCAGCCACGCACCTGGTCAGCTTTTGGGCCTCTCGGAGCCTCGTCGGGGGGCGTATGCAGTCAATGGCCGCTATCTTTTTCGGGTTCACCTCAATGCCGCGGCTGGACACGAGGAACCCGAGGAGCTTGCTGGCCAGGACCCCGAAGACGCACTTGTCCGGGTTCAGCTTCATCCTCGTGAGTCGAAGATTGCTGAACATCTCGGCCAAGTCGTGGAGCAAGGTGGCACGGCCACGTGACTTCAGCACCAAATCATCGACGTAGGCCTCCATGTTGCGACCTAGCTATGATTTAAATGTTATACGGACAGCATGCTGAAATGTAGGACCAGCATTTTTCAACCCAAAAGGCATGCAAACATAGCAATAAGCCCCCTGGGGGGTAATGAAAGAAGTTTCTTCCTCATCCTCCTTCGCCATTCGGATCTGATGATAACCTGAGTAAGCATCAAGAAAACACAAAAGGTCGCACCCCGCTGTGGAGTCGACTATTTGGTCAATACGGGGCAGAGGGAATGGGTCTTTAGGGCAAGCCTTATTGAGGTCGGTGTAGTCTTTGCACATGCGTAGCTTCCCGTTGGACTTGGGGACGATGACTGGGTTGGCCAGCCACTCAGGGTGGACGACCTCAAGGATGAAGCCGGCTGCAAGAAGCTTGTCGATCTCCTCGCGGATGAAGGCCTAGCGCTCCGGGGCCTGCCGTCGCACCTTTTGCCGCACCGGGCGCGAGCCCGCGCGGACGGCCAAGCGGTGCTCAATCACCCCCCTAGGGACCTTGGGCATGTCCGATGGTTGCCAGGCGAAAACGTCGGAGTTTGCCCGAAGGAAGGCGATGAGCGCGCTTTCCTATTTTCCGTCCAGCGAACCGCCAATTTTGACGGTTCGGGACGGGTCATCACCGAGGACGACCTCCTTGATGAGCTCTGCGTCGCTAGTGACGATGCGCGGCTTGGGGGCATGGGCGAACGAGGGCCCCGCGCCGCCCGCTGCATCGGGAACTGCTGCGGCGATATCGGCCGCGCGCTGCTCAGTGCACGAGAGGGCGGCCTTCACATCCCCGAGAACTGTGATCGGGCCCGCGGGGCCCAGGAGCTTCATGGTCAGGTACGCATAGTGCGTAACCGCCATGAATTTCACCAGCGCGGGGCGCCCGTGAACTACGTTATATGGGAGGTTGCACTTGGCGACGTCGAAGACGATGTGCTCGGTGCGGAAGTTGCCCCGGTCACCGATGGTGACGGGCAACGAGACCTGGCCGAGGGGCCAAGTGAGGCCCTTCGTAATCCCAATAATGGGCAATGAGGGCGCAAGATTCGTCCCCGGGGCCTTGATCTTCTCAAAAACCTCGGGGGAGAGGATGACGAGGGCGGCGCCCCCGTCGACGAGGACGCAGCCCACCTTGACATTGCATATGGTGGGGGAAACAGGCAGGGCGAGCTGTCCCTCCCTAGGTACCCGGGATGGATGGTCCTCAGGGCCGAAAGTGATCGGGGTGTCCGACCACTTCAACCTCCGAGCCGCTGCTGGGCTCGGGGCCATGGCCAGCAACTCACGCTTTATGGCCTTGAAGCCACGGCGCGAGGAGTGGGCGTGCACCCCGCCATCGAGGGTGGCGAGGACGTTCTCGGGCTCTTGGAACTCGAGAGGTCGCTCTAGATCGGGAGCGGGCTTGGCCTGCTGCCGCTCCTACTAGAACTTCTTGACGCACTCGGCCAAGCTCTGGACGGCGCGGCACTCCGTAAAGTCGTGTCGGTCCGTCTCGTGGATGGTGCACCACTTCTGGCCCGTTGCCGGCGGCGGCGGCGCACGTGCGGCCTTTTGCCGCTTGCCGCCGTTATCGTTCCTGCAGGCAATGTCACTGCGGGGGTTGCCTGTAGCAGCCAAGGCAAAGTTCTCGGTGGCCTCCTTGTCCTTCTAGCGCTTCCTCCTGTTCCGTCGTGATGCGGAACGTGAGGGCTCGCCGTCCTCTCCAGGGCCCTAGTCAGGGGCCTCAGGGCGTGGCTTGTTCCATGCTCGGGCCTCCTCCTTGCGGGCGTAGAGGTCGGCGAGGCTAAACAGCTAGGCCGTGGTCTGGATGTCGCGGGTGCCTAGCTTCTCGAGCATGCGCTTGTCGCGCATGCCCGAGCGAAACGCGTGAATAACCGCGTGGTGAGCGATGTGGGGGATGGTGTTGCGGACATGGCTGAAGCGCTGCAGGAAACACCTCAATGACTCGTCCCTGCCCTGACGTAGGGCGTGGAGATCCGCCTCGGTCCCAGGGCGTGGGAAAGTTCCCTGGAAGTTCGCCACGAACTGGTGGCAGAGGTTCTCCCACGAGTAGATCGAACCCTCGGGGAGGTTCATCATCCAGGAGCGAGCCTGGGCCTTAAGGGTGACGGAGAAGTAGTTCGCCATCACCTTCTCATTGCCGCCGGCTGCCCGGATGGCGGTGGTATAGATCTGCAGGTACTCTGTGGGGTCGATGGAGCCGTCATATTTCTCCGGCAAGCTGGGCTGGAACTTAGCCGGCCAGCGCACCTGCCGGAGGCCTGGGGAGAGTGCCAGGCAACCCGAGCCGTACTAAGCGGGCTCAGGCGACAGACGACGGTTTCCTGCCGGGGGGTTAGAGCTAGAGGCCTGGGCCTCCGGACGCCCGACGGCATTCGCGCACCGTTTGCGTTGTCGCTCCAACGTGACCCGGGCGTCCTCACGAGTCCGCATCTGGTTTAGCCAGTCACGGAGGTCGCCAGGGCCATTATTGATTGGGGCCGTGGCACAAGGCGCCGCGCTCTGGGCTTGGTTCTGCTTCGGGGCGGGGGGCCGGCCCGCACTAGATATCGCGCGATCGGTGCTCCTGGCCCCTGCACGGCTATCGGCAGCTACCCGGCGATGGGCCGTGCCTACCAGGTCGGCGACTTCGTTGAGCCACTGCAGCTCCCGGCCTCCACCCCCGGTAAATGACTGGGGGTGGCGTAGGAGGGCTTCCGCCGCCAAGAGGGCTCCCTGCGGCGATGCCGACTGGAAGTCGAGATGGCGGCACGCCGTGGTGCGGCGCGTCCGTTCGCGCCTTATGGATGAGGCCGCGGCAGACCTAGCGGGGCACTTGCCGGCTCCCTCCGCAAGGGAAGGGGCCAAGGCCACACAACCAGGTCGCCGTGGGGGGAACTTGGCCCGTCGGGCACGCGCCGTGCGCCCCCAGGAAGGCGAGGAGGGGGAACGTGGCGGGCTCGCCACAGGGCTAACATCGCCGGGGGGGGGGGGAGGGGGTGAAGCCGCTGGACGCCTCGTCGGAGTCCCACGGACGATGACCTCCTGCCATGGAGCGTGCCGGCGTTGGGGACGCCGGTGTGCCGCCTAGAAGTGAAACTCCCCCTACCTGGCGCGCCAGCTATCGGAGGAGGGAACTCCAACGGCGGGGAGTCTAGGGACCCCCCTTTGAGGTTCGGCCAGGGGAGTGGTTCACAGGACGGCTGCGGCGTTTGGTCGGTGGCACGCAAGGGAGACAGAAGAAGTAGACAGGTTCGGGCCGCGCGAAGGCGTAACACCCTACTCCTGTGTGTATTTGCTATGTGCGAGATGAACGCGGTTTGTTCTTACAAGATGTTTTTGAGGGGTGCTCAGGAGCTGGCCCTAGCTTGGGAACTCAATCTCTCTAGAAGCTCAACTTCATCTAGAAGCCGACCCCCCTTTCCTGCTGGCATGGGTCCTCCTTTCATAGTCTAAGGGGAGTCCACAGTGCCTAGTACACATGCTTAGGTACGACATGTCTTGTTGCACACGCCCACCTGCTGAGCCATGCTGGAGTAGGTTCGGCATGTCCGGTCATCACGTTGCTCGGCTGCTGCGGGCGGCTAGGTTATGAAGACGTGACAGCGCACGCCATCGCTGCCAAGGCGTGGAAAACTGAAGCCCTCTTAGTCAAACATTCTCTGACTGCACAGGGAGCGGGCCCACGGGGGCCATCATGAGAGTCCACGCGTGTCCAAGCAGGCGACAGGCGCGGCACGCCCCGTCGCCTCGTCATTAATGCAGGTAGTTGGAGAGTTGATCCGCCCGAGTCAGGCTCATGCCCGGGGCAGAGAGCCCATCGAGCCCTCCGCGTGCGCGCGGTGCCGAGTTCCTCGGGGACCAAGGCTGTGAGTGGCGGGCTTAGGAAGCGCGCCCTGCGCTCGGAAATGGCCCAGTAATGTGCCCCGGGAACGTGACCCGGGACCGAGACTGGGGGTCCCGGGACCGGGGGACGAGACCCGGGCTCGGGAAGTTCCCAGTAATGCCCCTGGGAACTCGCCCCGGGACCGAGACTGTGGGTCCCGGGACCGGGGGACGAGACCCGGGCCCGAGAAGGTCCTAGTAATGCCCCCGGGAACGCGCCCCAGGACCGAGACTGTGGGTCTTGGGGCCGGGGGGGCGAGACTCGGGGCCGCGGAGGTCCCAGCAATGTGCCCCAGGAACGCGCCTGTGGGTCCCGGGACCAGGGGGCGAGACCCGGGCCCGGGAATGTCCCCGGGCCACGGGGCCCGAAGTGGATGCGAGCAGTCGTCCCGACGCACCCGGGGAGGGTGCACCCGGGCCCGGACAGTGCTCGGGCCCCAGGCACTTAGTGGGAAAAACGGCCGTAGCCGGGCGTCACTTATGTAGAATGTGGGCCCCGAAGGAGCTGACGTGGCCGAAGATCCACTCGTCCCCGGGGTATGTGGGGTCCCCAGTCCCGTTTCGCCGACAGTAGTGACCGTTGCGAACACCGGCGTGTCGGCAGGAAACACGGTAGGCAGGGGCATTGGCTTTGCAGGCGTGGCTCGGCTTTTCCAGGTGCGGCCAGCTTTTGCAGAGGGGAGACAAAGGCAATCGGGCGGCAGCGGCGTCACGTCTCGTCGAGTGGAGGAAGAGGGCAGGGTGCCAGATAGCCACGGCGTGGCGCGTGCATGGCGAGGCTGCTTTGCAGGCTGGCGTGGCAGAGCGGAGGAGACGGATTGGCACAGGTGGGCGGCAGGTTGGCGTGCATGTCCACGGCTTGGTGACGTCCTTGGCTCGCATGCCATGTGCTTGGTGAAATGCCCAAGAGAGAGAGAGAAGGAGAAAGAGAGAGAGTGAAGGAGGGAGATGGGTAGTGGCTGCAGATGGGGTTGGGGGTGCTTCTGGCCTGTCACGCCCAGAATTTCCATCCAAAATTCTGGAGTTTTATTGTGTGTAAACCCTCGTCCAGGAATCAACCGAGGCACACATGACAAAATTGGTCATCAAAGTAATTGTTTGCATAGCGTAAGCATTTATTACAGAGGTGAATGGTACCTCTCAATACAATAAGGTTCTAGCAGCGGATAAATAAACAACAGCGTGACGATTCCCACTCCACGCACTTGACTGGGCTCCCTCTTAGTCCTCCAGGTAGTCCTCTTCACTGTAGTCCTCCTCTGAATAATTGTTGATTGCAAGGTGAGCATATGACATACTCCGCAAGCCATACAGCAAGTATACAAGTGCACGGGATAACAAAGGATGGCATAGTATGGCTCAAGTTTGCATAAAAGCAAGTAATAAAATATTTAAGAGAGTAATTAAACAGTAATTAAATAACAGTATTAATCAACGCTATACCGCTCACCAAAACGGTATAGGCCCAACCACTCCAACCTGGAGCTATCACCATTCCATCATTTATTTTCATTAATGAGTAGTGTGGGACTAATCACAGAAAACATTGCTAGGCTCGCCCTTAACCGTGGGCACGGCTATTCGAATAGTTTTACTCTGGCCAGAGATGTACCAATTTACCCACAAGACACAACTCCACAGCACATCACTGTGCCCCTCAATACCACCACGGTATCTCGGAAAGGAATTGTGACAGGATCATTCATGTAACTCGCCCAATAGGAGAGCCTCCCGCCGAACCTCCGGTCTCCGGTAGGTGTGATCAAATACCTCCCCACAAGACGGTCCAACGCCCAAATGCATGGACTTATTGTCACTGCCATGTGTGGACTTATACCAGCCACAAACACGCCCTGGTGCCTCCTATTGAACTCGTCACACTTCAAACTCCTGCTAGCCCATACTAGCTTGTGGTTAGCACGAGTGTTGCTTAGCAACAAGTAGTCCACGAACCGGTCCTTAACTGTCATGAGCACCGCTAGCAACAAACACAACCCTGGTGCTCGCGACCCACCACTTATTCAAGTTTTAGTGGACCATTAAGTTGTCCTTGTATGACCACGTCGTAAAGGGATCATCATTTCATGTGACTGAATAATAGTATAGAAATTATTATGACAACCCATAAGTTATTCTATTAATTGCTAGGCATGGCTACGCAGGGTTGTGGGTGCCATGGGCCCCGGGTACCTCATGACAAGTATATGGGCCACTCGGATAGAGGATGGGCCGAGTCTTGTAATTAGAGATAGGATAGCATCCGGCAAACTTCGCCTTATACAATAAGGAACATACAATCCTAGTCGGATAAGTTTTATCTCTAAGAGGAGATCTCCTAGTCGTAATCCGATGGGGACTCCTACCTTGTAACCCTGTCCCCCAATATATAAGGGGAGGCAGGGCGCCCCCTGAGGGCAAGAGCAGACAGAAGCTCCCAGGTTGAGTTGGTTCACCAGAATCACCACCGCAAATCCTCAGAGGAATAACAACACAACTGGACATAGGGTATTACCTCACATTGAGGGCCTGAACCAGTATAAAATCTCCCTGTGTTCCTTTGCAATCCACCGAGTTTCCATCCGCCGACTAGCCCTATATATTTATTGCCGGTGTAAAACATCGACAGTTGGCGCGCCAGGTAGGGGTTCGGCGCGATCTACATCTACAAGCTCGATGGATCTAGGAACCGAAGTCGACGGCGGCAAATTCTCTCCCGGAGATACAATCTCACTCGGAGGCCTCGACTTCGCCGCCGACATGTTCAGCAATCTCACCTTGGCCGACACGGACCCGATCCAACCGGCCGAGGAACCAGCCGACTCTGCGCCAGTCGGCCCACACGACGCTGCGGCAATCTTCGACGACATGCTGCGGCGATCTCCAATACGCCCGAGTCCAGGGACAACTCTTTCTTTCGATGTCCGACTCGGACTCGGTTTTGAGCCGGCCGAGATCGGGCCAAGAAAGGAAGAGATTGTCAATTTCCCATTCGGACTCGGCGACGCCGCGGATATCTACAATCTACATCCGACGCGGCAAACCCGATCCCCTGGAGTTCGACTCGGATACGGCCCCGAGCCGCTCGAGATCGGATCTAGGGAGGTCGGAGTTACACTCATCCCCATCAACTGTTTCGACTACGATTCTTAGTCGGACTACGACTCCCAGTCGGACTCCGACTCTAAGTCGGACACCAGCTCGGCAAGCTTCACTCCACTGCGAGAAATTTTTATGGCATCCGGAGGCTCTACTCCTACTCAAGAATCACGCCGACTACGCGAGCAGCAAGAGAAGGAAGCAAGCCGACTGCAAGAACAACAGGAGGAAGAAGCAAGACGCCTGCACGCCCGCAACGACGATCTACGCAGGGCTGGGCAAACTGCTCAGCAACAAATCCTCCAAACTCGAGTCGACGACCACGACGTCTTCGCCACTCCCCAACAGAACATCGTGGCCGCTACAACTCTGCTGGACACTCTCCAGTTCGGGCCTGATCACCAGGCCACCCCGACGATCGCAAGGATAAAAGCCATGCTTACCACGGCTGCATGTCAGCAGCACCAATAGTCGGGAGATACCCTCCTACCGACCAACCTGTCGGCATCCCCAACGGCGGTCTCGTCCACCTCAAAGCGACGCCGAGCGGCCGGCTCTAGTCGGCAGCACACTGAGTCGCGCCAAACGTCACTCGGCAACCCCAACAATAACTGGCGGCTCCGAGGCCAACCACGGCGTAACCTTCAGCAAGATATCAATGCTCGGTACCGCAAACGAGAGGAAGACGAGCGACGCCAACTGGAAGAAGAGAACGAGCGCTTCGGCCTCCACCGCGAGTGGTTTTGCCGTCGTCGTCGGAGTCGGAGCCCTCATCAATATGAAGGAGTACCGGCCTTCACCCACGAGCTACAACAGTTCGACTGGCCGTCGGGTTTCAAGCCTACAGGCATCGACAAATACGACGGCAAGACCAATCCTGAGTCTTGGCTCACGGTCTATACCCTGGCGATTCGAGCAGCCGGAGGAAACCACAAAATCATGGCTAACTACCTCCCAGTCGCTTTAGCCGACTCAGCGAGGACATGGCTAACAGGACTTCCCAAGCAATCAATCAGCTCCTGGGGAGAACTCCGGGAACGCTTCATCGCCAACTTCCAGGGGACATACGAGAGACCATCTTCCGAGTACGACTTATATCAGTTGCATCAAAGGAAGAACGAGTCTCTTCGTGACTTCATTAAGAGGTTTTCTGAGAAGAAGAACTCAATCCCGAACATCAAGGATGAGGTCGTCATCACCGCCTTTCGAAAAGGAGTCAAAGACACCTCGTTCATCGACAAATTCACACGGAAGCCTCCCAACTCTGTCAAGGCTTTATTCGACATGGCAAACAAATACGCCGACTCAGCCCACGCTGTTGCTGAGGCCCTTGAAGATAAAAAGGCATCCTGACAGAAGAAGCGGGAGGGCACCGACGACGCGGTCCCGACTAAAGCTGGGAATCGCAAACGCAAGTCGGACGGCTTCATTGTGGCAGTCGGTCACAACCGTCTTCGACCTTCAACAACTGAAGATTATCAGAACAACAAGTGACATGCTCGGGGGCTCACAAGCTCAAACGCAAGGATGGCATCCCCACTCCAACATACCGAACAGCTAAGTCGCTTTCTGATAAACCTTTCCTCACTTGGCCTCGCCAATGCCGCAGCCGCTTACACTTAATAGGTGTACAAGCTATACTTTTTTCTGTTTTTTCTCTTAAATGATTGCAAAAGTATTCGAGTAGCATAAATTCCGATCCGTGAAACTTTGCTCCATGAAAGACGAACTCAAGTCACCCAAAACGCGTGTCTGGGAAAGAGCCATGAGCCAACTCCCGACGCTAGAGGGCTATGACTAGTCGGGCAGAGTGTTTAAACGTAAGGGGTCAACTACTCGAGGAAATTAATATCAAAAAGAGGAAGAACACGTATTTACATATATTGTAAAATACATTTCATTCGGGTGATTGTTTTCATCATCAGATGCTACTCATCCGATATCTTTATGATGCAGGACCAGCTCCGAATTCGCATGACAGGAACTCGGGGCTACGAGCCCATCTCCTACGCTCGGGGGCTGGACCTGTTTACCAAGATATACTCGGAACGCTCCATGAGGGCTATTGACCGAGTACTTGCACCAGTCGGGACGTCAACTTCCCCGGCTACGCTCCATGTGAGCCAAGAACCGACTTCCGGCGCCAGTCGGGGCTCGGGTACAATTCTGCCGAGTTGGGTACGCCCCATGAGGGTCGCCAGCCGAATCCTATGCTAATGCAAAGCTCGGGTACCTAGCTTGGTCACAACTCTGTCAGGGTAGGTACGCCCCATGAGAGTGGCCAGCCGGATCCTATGCTAATGCACGGTTCGGGTACCTAGCTTGGCTATAACTCTGTTGGGTAGGGTATGCCCCATGAGGGTCGCTAGCCGAATCCTATGCTAATGCGAGGTTCGGGTACCCTACTCGGCTCTCATAAAGTCAGAGAAGACTTACATCGTCGAAGCGCATCCAGAGTTCTCATGCACTGCGTCACACCTGAGGAGGGAAAGCAGATCCTGCAACATACCTACTCGGGCACTTGTGGCAACCAGGCTGCATCCAGAACATAAGTCGGGAAGGCTTGCAAATAAGGGTTTCTCTGGCTGATTGTGGTTATTGACACCAAAAAACTCATCCTAACATGCGATGGATGATACTTCTATAGAGCTACACCGGATAGGTCGGTTTAGGCCGGCTTATTTGGTAGTATGCCGCCAAGATATGAGTTCCTACAGTAGCACACTCCATGTGGGCCGCCCGCAGGCTGAGTTGAAATTATAGCGCTGGTGTTACCAACAGGAACCGATGAGGTAAACAGATATGCTTCATGAGAGCCTTATTGCTAAACATATATGTTTGGGTATCTGTTTTATCCACCAGGTCTCGAGGATATATCCTTACAAGGATCACAAGCTGGTCTTCATTAAAATTGGGGATACAGGTATCTTTCTCGGGTACACCTGACCACGCCGTGGATTTATTTTCATAAAGTGGTACTTGGCCTACATGCGTGGCCACCAGTTGCCATGATCAACAATATTCCAGCCGACATGACGCTGAAGAGTCTAACTTTCGAGTAGTGCACTACTCGGGAGAGACTATAAATTTCTCATTCCCGCTGACATGATGCGGAGGAGTCTAACTTTCGAGTAGTATACTACTCGGCAAAGACTATAAACATTCTTCCAGCTGACGAGCTGAAGAGTCTAACTTCCGAATGGGACGCCACTCGGGAAAGACTATAAACACCTTTTCCAGCTGACATGAAGCTGACGAGTCTAATTTTCGAGTAGTATATTACTTGGGAAAGACTATAAATAATCATCCCGGCTGACATGATGCCGACGAGTCTGATTTTCGAGTAGTATACTACTCGGGAAAGACTAAAAACCCCCCCTTTCCAGCTGACATGACACTGATGAGTCCCATATACGAGTAGCATCCTACTTGGCAAGACTATAAACACACATTCCGACTGACATGAAGTCAAAGAGTCCTATATACGAGTAGTTCCCTACTTGGTAAGACTATAAATCATATTCCGGTTGACATGATACCGAAGAGTCTCATATACCAGTAGTAATCTACTCGGGAAAGACTTCAAGGTTAAAGATCTTTGACTTTATGTTTAATTGTTTTCACAATTAAGCACAAAGTCGGGGGCTACACCTAATAGGTGCACCTATTCGGCGCACACTATTCATACTTCTACATGGAGCCCTTCATAGCCTCGCTGCCAGCTGACATGAAGCAGGACTCGGGAAAAGAAGCACTCGGACAAAGAGTACTCGGGAGCAATGCACTCGGGAAGACTTCACCGTGGAGGATGAGCACTCGGCATCAGCTGTGACTCAACTATGAAGGCCTCAGGGGCTACTGTGGGTGCAGTGGCGAAGCCACGTTGAACCATCGGGGTCCGACGACACCGACGAATTTTCCGTAACCCAGTATAGCGATAGATTTTTTGCCGGCTACGACCCCACCAAAATTTTGGCGAGACCCCAGTGGCCCAGTGGAGGCTGTAGTCTGCAGTCCGGCTCAGCCCAGCGCAGTTCGCAGTCCATGTGTTCAGCCCATCCGATCCAATGGCCATGTACGTACGTTAATTGGAGAAGGCCAAACATTGCCTTGCTGCTTGGTTCCGATCTAGCATCAGCCGTCAGGTGCCTACCCTTTCGTATCTGAAGCATCGCAATTCGCAAAACTCATGCGCTGGCCGCCGACGTCGCCCCTAGCGCTGGCCAGCCGGCCGAGGCGCCGATCGGTTGTCCTACATTCCCCTGACATCTAGTCATCTAGACAAGACAAGGTACTCCTCAAATACCCAATTATATAGTTTGCAATTAAAGATCAAGTTCAAGTCTGTATTTTGAGTTCTTAGGGTTTTTTTCCCCAGCTATACAATACAATCCGAATCTAGATTCTCAGAAAGCAGTGGTCAAGAACGGTCTCTTTTATTCCAGCAAGATGCCAGGTATCTATCTAGTATTAACAATGTACGCTTACATGCTATTCGCTCTAGTTTTTTATTATGTAACTAATTTAGTATTTTGATAGTCAATCAGAGCACTTTGAAAGGATTTCTTAAAAGGAAAGTGCCCCCTGCCGGTGATAATGAGAATAATCATGGAGACACTTCAAGAATACGAAGAGATGGAGATGGCAGTGGCACTGCATCAAACATTAATTGTACTGTTCAGCGCACTTCACGGATCTCACGAAATGAGGTAAATTTCGATGAGCTTCCATATGATCCCGTGGATAGAAGGAGAATATCAGATTACATAGGCGACAAATTGCAAAATGACATAAGGCGAAAATATTTGACTAGAGGTCCTTGTAAACCACCACCTGGTTTTGTGTTTCCAACAACAATGATAGAGGGTTTTACACGACGGTGTCAATATGAATGGTTCACTAAATATGATTGGCTAGAGTACAGTGAAAGGATGGATAAGTGTTTTTGTTTATACTGTTACTTGTTTAGAGATTGCAACAAGGGCCAAGGTGGGAATGATGCATTTGTAATAGATGGTTGGGATGGCTGGAACAAATCTGATAGGCTTCGAGATCATGTAGGCAGCAAATGTAATAGTTTTCATAACACAGCTGTGAAAAGATGCGACAATTTGTTGAAGCCCAGCCAGTCGATTGGTGATGCTTTAAACAAGCAGAATGATATCACTAAAGAGCAGCATCTACTTCGGTTGAAGACATCTATTAAAGCTGCCCGATATTTGTTGCATCAAGGTTTAGCATTTCGTGGCCACGATGAATCAGTGGATTCCACAAATAAGGGGAATTTTCGAGAGTTAGTACACCTTTTGGCAGATGAAAATGACAAAGTAAAGAAAGTTGTTGGAATTAATGCTCCTAAAAATAATAAGATGATTGCTCCAGAAATTCAAAGGGATATTGCGAATTGTTTTGCTGAGGTAAGAAAAGGTCGTCTTCATTTTTTACAAACTATGTCATCTCTCATAATCTATAATGATAAACTAATTTGTACTTGGTTTTTGCAGATCATCGTGAAATCTATTGTTGAAGAAATTGATGGTGATATGTTTTGCCTTTTAGTGGATGAGTCAGCTGATGTGTCTGGGAAGGAACAGATGGCAGTTGTCTTACGATACGTTGATAAGCTTGGGGTAATAAAGGAGAGACTTATTGCTGTTGTTCATGTGCAAGAAACATTGGCTTCATGCCTGAAATCTAACATTGATAATTTGTTTGCTAAGTATGGCTTGAGCATAAAGCAAATTAGAGGACAAGGTTATGATGGAGCAAGCAACATGAGAGGTGAATTCAATGGACTACGGGCTTTAATTGAGAGAGAGAACAGCTCGGCATATTATATCCACTGCTTTGCTCATCAGCTACAATTAGTCATTGTCGCAGTGGCTAAAAAGAATGATGATGCTAGTGACTTCTTTGACATGATATCTTTATTGCTTAGTGTGGCAGGAGCTTCCTGTAAACGTAAAGATATGATTAGAGAAAGTCAACAGGAGAGAGTTAGAAAGGCTATAGGCACCGGACAGCTAACTAGTGGAATTGGATTAAATCAAGAACAATACCTTCAAAGAGCTGGAGACACACGTTGGGGTTCTCATTTTAGAACCCTTAAGAGCCTAAGCAATCTATTCCCTGAAGTTATTGAAGTGCTCCAATATGTGGAAAAAGAAGGTCCAAATGATGCAAAGAGACGCCAAGCCCGTGGTCTCCTAGACTATCTCAAGGATTTTGACTTTGTGTTTCACTTGCACCTAATGTTGCTTATTTTAGGCCATGCAAATTCTTTGTCACTGTCCTTGCAGAGGAAAGATAAAGACATCCTAGAGGCCATGTTAGAGGTGAAGTTAACCAAGCAGAAATTTCAGCAAATTAGGGATGATGGTTGGGATTGTTTGCTGCAGACTGTATACTCCTTTTGTGAAGAACATGGCATTCCTAAGTTGGATATGGATGAGGAATATATTGATCGCCATAAGCCAAGAAAAAAGACCAATCGCACAAACTATCAACATTACAGATATGATTGCTTGAACCCAATTATTGATTTGCAGCTTGCAGAGTTTAGTGATCGTTTTAATGAGGTAAACTCTCAGTTGCTTACTCATATCGCTGCTTTCAATCCTAAGAATTCTTTTGAGGCATTCAAATCTGAGAGTCTAATGGAGTTGGCTAAGTCATATCCTGATGATTTTAACTCAACACAACTTAAAGATCTTGCTCGAGAGCTTAATTTTTACATTGACAATATGCGAGCTGATGAAAGATTTGCCGACTTGAACACTATTTCTGAGCTTGCTAGGTTGATGGTGGGTACAAAAAAACATTTGGGTTTTCCTTTGGTTTATCGGCTTCTCAAGCTAGTACTGGTTCTTCCTATCGCCACTGCATCGGTGGAGAGGTGCTTTTCAGCAATGAAAATTGTGAAGACGATACTGAGAAATCGTATTGGAGATGGATTTATGAATGATTGTATCATATGCTTCGTGGAACCGGAATTTCTATCCACGATTCCTATCGAAGATGTGATAGTTTGCTTTCATAAGATGGAGGATCGTAGTCGTAGAGGAAAACTGTAAGAGGTAACCACTCTTGCAAAACCTTATTTTGTTACAATATGCATTGTTATATTATGAACTTGATATTATGCATGGTATTATATTATTGGACCCTAAAAATTAGCACTTAGTAGTGTCAGTACCGACCCCGGCTGCCAATTTTTCTGGC
This sequence comes from Oryza meyeriana var. granulata, assembly GCA_003991445.1. NCBI lineage: Eukaryota > Viridiplantae > Streptophyta > Magnoliopsida > Poales > Poaceae > Oryza > Oryza meyeriana. Next base: position 21,407 of record RYFJ01004011.1, read on the forward strand.
TTCGCCGCTGTGTGGGTGCCATGGGCCCCGGGTACCTCATGACAAGTATATGGGCCACTCGGATAGAGGATGGGCCGAGTCTTGTAATTAGAGATAGGATAGCATCCGGCAGACTTCGCCTTATACAATAAGGAACATACAGTCCTAGTCGGATAAGTTTTATCTCTAAGAGGAGATCTCATAGTCGTAATCCGATGGGGACTCCTACCTTGTAACCCTGTCCCCCAGTATATAAGGGGAGGCAGGGCGCCCCCTGAGGGCAAGAGTAGACAGAAGCTCACAGGTTGAGTTGGTTCACCAGAATCACCACCGCAAATCCTCAGAGGAATAACAACACAGCTGGACGTAGGGTATTACCTCACATTGAGGGCCTGAACCAGTATAAAATCTCCCTGTGTTCCTTTGCAATCCACCGAGTTTCCATCCGCCGACTAGCCCCATATATTTATTGCCGGTGTAAAACATCGACAAGGGTCCTATAGTTATTCTAGCTAACCAGTAAATAAAGGTAGCTAGTCAAAATTATCCCATAGGTACAATGTCATGTGATCAAATCAAAGGGCCCATAAACAAAGGTTAGGGTTTCCCTGTCCCGATGACATTCCAAAGTAAATGCAGCGTTGAAAGAAAACATAGCTTTAATCATAGGAACAATATGTTCAATGAGAAAAAGGAATCTGTGTGACTTGCCTTGCAGCTCTACACAGTCTTCGACACCTGCTTCGACAAACTGCGTCTCTTCCTGAACGTCGGTAGCTATAGGCAAATAACAAAACAAGCAAAAACAGTACATCAACACACATGAACAGTAGAGTATTATATTTTTAATGGATAGTTCATGATTTTTAGAGAAATTAGAGACTTGAACGACCTCAATCCGAGTTCGTATGAATTAGTTATGATTTTTAGAAGTTTTAACCCTTTTATAGCCTATTTAAAAGAATTAACTGATTTATTGCATCATAATTGAATTAATTTTATTCGGAAAAAGGCATTTAGGGCGTCACAGGAGAGCGGGGGCTCTCGGCTGACCAGTGGGGCCCACTGTCAGGGAGAGGGAGGCATCGGGTCCATGGTGAACCGAGTCCACCGTGGTCCACGAGGGAAAACGACGGCTGAGATTCTAGGGTTTTGATCGGACGGCTACGATCTCGCCACGCGTCAAGGTGATCTCCCTACGATCGGGCGGATGACAACTAACCGAGAAGATCCGACGGCCGATGACGATCCCGATCGGATCGGCTACGGATCGGCTACGGCGCTGAGGTGGCGGCGAGCTGGCACACACACGGCGACCACGGCGGCTACAGCGACGGCGGCGATGGCGGCGGCACTAGATCCGATGGTCGACGGCGATCGGCGGCGCGGCAACGCATAGGGAGAGCGGGAAAGGGTAAAAGGGGTCGAGGCGATCATTACCGAGGGCGAAACGACGAAGAACGGCGACGGAGACGGCCGGTGGCGAGCTTGAGGCAGCGAAGGGCTTCGGGTCTTCGTCGACGGCGGTGTTCCGGCTGCTTCCGAGGGCTACGAGGCGGCGGCCTAGCTTCAGTGGGACCCTGTGAACCTAACCGAGGCGGCGACGACCTCCGACGGCAGCTGAGGCGATGGTGGCGCTCAGATGAAGCTTGGCGACGGCGGCGGAGCAAGCGCGAGACGTGGAGAGGCGACTAGGGCTAGCTAGAGCTCAATCTAAAGGGCGAAAACGACCCTAGGGGCTTCGAGCTCACTATTTAAGGCGGGGAGAGGCGGACTTCGGCTCGGACTCGACGGGTTTTGCGGCGGCGACGAGAGAGAGAGAGAACCGACTCGGGAGGCTTCGGGGCTCCGCTCCACGCGTGATCTGGCTCCGGATCCTTAGGGATTAGGTAGAGGAGGATAAGGGCTCGGTTTTCCCTCAACCGATTCGGAGAGAATGGGTCCGAGGCGAACGGATTGCGCGGGATTTGCGGCGGCGGCGCTCGGGTGCTACAGTGCCGCCCGGCTGGAGGTAGGCGACGACCTGACAGGCGGGCCCCGCCTATCGGCAACTGCGAGGGCGAGGGCGAGGGCGTGGGCACAGGCACCGGCGAGGGCGAGGGCGTGGGCACGGGCACGGGCACGGGCACCGGCGAGGGCGAGGGCGAGGGCGTGGGCACGGGCACGGGCACGGGCACGGGCGAGGGCGAGGGTGACCGCTAGAGCACAGTAATGGGCCGAGAATTGGCCCAGAGACTGTGAGGGGATTTTAAAAACCTTTTTCCTTTTATTTTACTGCTATAAGCTTATTTATTTTGCCAAAAATGCTTCCCCTAATCAATTAATTCCCAGAAAATTCCAGAAATTAAATAATTAAGCAAAGAATTTTATAAAATTATTTTCAACCCATTTTTCTTTAGATTTTTTTCCTGATTTTATTCTTTTCACTCCTTGAGACTTTTAATTCCATTTCTAAAAACTCTTTTGCACAATATTTTATATAGGGATAATTTTCAGGGTGTTACATGGCCCCACTGGTCAGAGAGAGAAAGGGAGAGGAAGAGAGAGAGAAAGATTTCTGCATTTTTTTTAAAAGAGCTGAGATTTGCCAATTTTATTTTGGATGCTCCTGTCCTTGTAATTTTATGCCAATTTTACAGCAGGAATATGTGGACATTATTGGTATATGGTGAATTTTTGGGATTTTTTTCATGTGTAGATTAGTTTTGAAAATTCAGAGAAATTCACTGTTTTATTTGAGTTTAGAATTGTTTTGAAAGTTTTGACATTGTTTTTTTAAAAGGATATTCAAAATTTTAGTTTGTGAGATTTTTACAGAACAATATTCAAATTGTTTTTCAAATTATACAACTCTTTCCAACATTTTAATCAACTTTATATATATATATATTTTTCATTTAGAATAATAAATGCAAATGCAATATGATATGCAAGGAAGATCCAAAAACAATAAAAATAAGATTTTTGCACCGAGGATTTTTATTGACCAATTTAATATATTCATTTTCAATATATTACAATTTTGGGTTCATTGCAACTTTCGTCTGCTTCAGGACCAAAAAAATCTTATCTCATGTTTCCTCTATTATTTTCCTTACAGTTTCGTCCTTTTCAGGACATCATCTATCTCATCATCTCGATTTTAGCTCCTAGAGCCATCATATCTCCAACACACTGCTTCCGCTCGGGAAGCCTAATCTATGATGCGATCTGACATCCCGATCCATATAGGATCGTTTCAGACCACGTAATGGTCATCCATCAGCTGGCCTGGCTGATTCTAGTAATGGTTCCCAACCACAAATATGCTTCGCAAACATTTTATAAAAACAAAAATACGCTAGAGGAATCACTTCACATCACCCATAACCGTGGGCACGGTTGTTCGAAAAGTTCAAATCTCTGCGTAGGTATACGCTTTCCCCACACGACGCGAGCTTACTCCCTCACTGGCCAAGCGGGGGAGGTTCGTGACAAGGCCTTTCAGGAGCCATCCCAGCGTACCTCGTTCCCGATAGATATGCCAATCTCACTCAAGCATTTGGCTTGCAAATTACCCCAAACTCCTCGACCAAGTACTAGGCAAACTTCCCTTCCTTGCTCTACTTAGGAACCCAGAGATACCACCAAACACCTTATCCCGGTGTTCCACATCTATCAGCATGCGATGTCACCATGTTTCAGCAGAATACTTAGCCAGGGGCGTCCTATACCGCTCGTGTGGTCGTATTGTACTATGATCAGTGCAATTTCCTAAAGAATTGGTCCTTATATGTGAATACAAAACATCCCTATCAAAGTGATCAATTTGCATTGTGACATTTTCTCAAACATTTTTTACTTCGCAAACATACCGACTGTGGAGGCTATGGGCCCCGGGTACCTCATTATCAGTATATGGGCCACTCGGATAGAGGATGGACCGAACCATGTAATTAGAGATAAGATAGTACTCGGCAGGCTTTGCCTTGTATAACAAAGAAACATAGTCTTAGTCGGATAGGTCTCTATCTCTAAGAAGGAAATCCCTTGGCCGTATCCGGCGGGGATCCTTATCATGTACCCCTGTCCCCTAGTATATAAAGGGAGGCAGGGCGCCCCTCAGGGCAGAAGAGACAAGATCATCGATCATCAAACACCTCAGAGGAATAACACCTCAACGGGACGTAGGTTATTACCTCACATCGAGGGCCTGAACCAGTATAAATCTTCTGTGTTCCTCTGCAATCCACCGAATTCACCTTCGCCGAGTAGCCCTATAGTTTTATTGCTGGTGCAAAGCATCGACAGTTGGCGCGCCAGGTAGGGGATCCGGCGAATTCCTCATCAGTAGATTCGATGGATTCAATCAACGGAGTCAACAGCAACAAGTTCTCCCCTGGAGACGCAATAACCTTTGGGAGCTTAGATTTCATTGCCGATTAACTCGGCAATCTCACTTTGGCTGAGGCAGATCCAATCTTGCTAGCCGAGGAACTAGCCGACATTGCGCCAGTTGGCCCACAGGACACCGCCATCTCCTTCAACGACTTACTGCGGCAGTCCTTCACATCGCCGAGCATCGGGACAACTCTCTCCTTCGGCGTCCGACTTGCGCTAGGCCTTGAGCCAGCCCGGGTTGGGCCGAGAAGGGGAGAGATCGTCAATCTCCCTCACAGCTCCGGCGACGCTGTGCATCTACATCCCACGCAGCAGACCCGACCTCCAGCAATTCAGTTTGGACATGGCCAAGCGCCGTTTCAGATTGGATCTAGAGAGGTCGGAGTCGTTCTGACTCCGATAAACTATTCGGAGTCCGACACCAAGTCGGACAGCAGTTCGAGCGCCAGTTCGGACTCTAGTTCGACAAGCTTCCTCCTCTCCTGCGAGATCTTCATGGCTTCAACACCACCTTCCGAGGTACACCGACTACAAGAGGAGCAACAGGAGGAGGCGCGCCGACTACAACAAGAGGAGGCTAACCACGTTCGCAACGACGGGCTACGCCAGGCTGGGCGAGTTGCTCAGCAGTAGATCCTCCAAACCAAAGTCGGCGACCACGACGTCTTCGTCACGCCACAACAGAACATTGTGTCCGCCGCAACTCTGCTGGACACACTCCAGCTTAGGCCTGATCACCAGGCCACCCCGACTATCGCCAAGATCAAGGCGATGATCACAGCTGCTGCCTGTCAGCAACAACAGCAGTCGGGCGACACAGTTATACCGACCAACCGGTCGGTTTCCCCGGCGGCAGGCTCATTTGCATCAACGCGACGTTGGGCGGCCGGCTCCAGTCAGCAACGCGAAGAGTCCCAGCAAACAACGCTCGGCAATACCAACAATGACAACCGGCGGCATCGCCAGTACGATCGCCGACCCAATCAGGACCTCTGAATGCAACTGCACCGCGACCTTCGCCACACCTTAAACGCACGACACGAAGAACGCGAAGAAGATGAACGTCGCCGACTAGAGAACGAAAACGAGCGCTTCGGTCTCCACCACGAGCGGCTGCACCGCCAAGATCGGAGTCGGAGCCCTCACAAAGACGAAGGCATCCAGCTTTCACTCGGGAGCTACAGGACGTCTATTGGCCGATTGACTTTAAGCCCACTTGGATTGAAAAGTACGACAGCAAGACAAATCCCGAGTCCTGGCTCACCGTTTACACCCTAGCAGTTCGAGCTGCTAGGGGCGACAGTAGAGTCATGGCTAACTACCTCCCAGTCGCGCTAGCCGACTCAGCGAGGACATGGCTGACAGGCCTCCGAGGCGGTTGATCGGTTCCTGGGGCCAACTCAGGGAGCGGTTCATCACTAACTTCCAGGGGACCTACGACAGACCAACTTCGGAGCATGATCTTTATCAGCTGCACCAGAAGAAAAACAAGTCTTTGCGCAAATTCATCAAAAGGTTCTCCGAGAAGCGCAACGAAATTCCAACTGTCAAAGACGAGGCCGTCATCGCCGCCTTTCGCAAGGGGGTAAGAGACGCCCCGCTCATTGCAAAGTTCACTCGGAAGCCACCATCCACAGTCCGGGCTCTCTTCGACATGGCCAGTAAATACCCTGACTCGGCTGAAGCGGTCGCCGAGGCCCTCGACGAGAAGAGGGAGCCCCGACAGAAGGACCAGAAGGCGAAAGCCGACAACGAGCCGTCTCAAAATAAGTCTGGCAAACGCAAGCGGAAGTCAGATAACGAGGTGGCCAACATGGAGCGTAGTCGGTCGCGGCCCCGGCGGAACAACGACTACCAGAAAGTCATGAGTGGGCCATGCCCCTTCCACCCCAAGGGCAAGCACGTGGCCAAAGACTGCTACATGCTCAAGAAGTTTGCCTCCAAGCAGGCTTCATCGTCTGGCGCCGACAAGGACAAAGACAAGCCAGACTCGGGTCCGGCTGATGATTTCCAAGATCCTCAAGCCAAGCTCAATCACATCTTCGGGGGGCCGCTCGCGTACGAGTCCAAGCGCAAATAGAAGCTTTCAGCGCGCGACATCAACACGGTCTCCACGGCGGACGTCCCCCAGTACCTGCACTGGTCAGAGATGGCCATTACCTTCAATCGCGCAGACTACCCAGATCGGGTTTCTCACCCAGGACGCTATCCACTCGTCCTGGACTCGGTCGTCAGAAACATCAGGCTGAAGAAAACCCTCATCGACGGAGGTAGTGCGCTCAACATCCTATTCGCCAAGACTTTAGACAAGATGAAAATTCCTCGTTCAGAACTACGGCCGAGCACTGCGCCCTTCCACGGGATAATTCCCGGCCTGTCATCAACTCCACTCGGGCAGATAACCTTGCCGGTAACCTTCGGCACACGGGATAACTTCCGCACGGAAAACGTCTGCTTTGAGGTCGCCGACTTCGAGACCGCGTACCACGCAATACTCGGACAACCGGCACTCGCCAAATTCATGGCGATACCGCACAACACATATATGGTGTTCAAGATGCCTGGGCCAGCAGGAGTCCTCTCCCTCCGCAGCGACATCATGCAAGCCTTCACTTGCGACAAGGAGAGCTGCGAACTGGCTCAATCACAAGAGGCGGCAGTTGGGCGCGATAGCATTTGGCAAGCCGTGACAACTGAAGTCGAGCAAGATCAAGTTCCGGCGAAAAAAAGCAGCAAAGTCGAGAATTTCAGAGGACTCTGACACGAAGAAGATCCCCCTGGTCCCTTCCGACCCCTCCAAGACTGCTCTAGTCAGGACCGGACTCGACCCCAAATAGGAAGACGCGCTCGTACCTTCCTCCAAGCCAACAAGGATATCTTCACGTGGAAACCGTCCGACATGCCGGGCGTACCAAGGGAGGTGATCGAGCACGCCCTAAACGTGAAGACAGACGCCAAGCCAGTCAAGCAACGGCTGCGGCGCTTCGCTCAAGACCACAAGGATGCTATTCGGGAGGAGATCACCAAGCTCCTCGCAGCCGGTTTCATCAAGGAGGTCTATCACCCGGATTGGCTGGCAAACCTAGTCCTAGTCCGGAAGAAAAACGGTAAATGGCGCATGTGCGTCGGTTACACCGACCTCAACAAGGCGTGTCCCAAGGACCCATTTGGTCTTCCCAGGATAGATCAGGTGGTTGATTCCACGGTAGGGTGCGACCTACTCAGCTTTCTCGACTGCTACTCGGGATACCATCAAATCAGCCTGAGGGAGGAAGACTGCTTGAAGACATCTTTCATCACGCCGTTTGGAGCGTACTGCTATATCACAATGCCGTTCGGTCTGAAGAATGCTATAGCAACCTATCAACGGGACATTCAGCGGTGTCTGCACACTCAGATCGGGCGCAACATGGAAGCCTACGTCGACGACGTGGTGATCAAGACCAAGTCCAAAGAAGACCTCATCACTGACCTAAAAGAAACCTTCCAAAACCTTTGAAGATTCAAGATGAAGTTTGTGGAGGCCATGGGCCCCGGGTACCTCATTATCAGTATATGGGCCACTCGGATAGAGGATGGGCCGAACCATGTAATTAGAGATAAGATAGCACCCGGTAGGCTTTACCTTGTATAACAAGAAAGCATAGTCTTAGTCGGATAGGTTTCAATCTCTAAGAAGGATATCCCTTGGTCGTATCCGGCTGGGATCCTTATCATGTACCCCTGTCTCCTAGTATATAAAGGGAGGCAGGGCGCCCCTTAGGGCAGAAGAGACAAGATCATCGATCATCAAACACCTCAGAGGAATAACACCTCAACTGGACGTAGGGTATTACCTCACATCGAGGGCCTGAACCAGTATAAACCTTTTGTGTTCCTCTGCAGTCCACCGAATTCACCTTCGCCGGGTAGTCCTATAGTTTTATTGCCGGTGCAAAGCATCGATAGTTGGCGCGCCAGGTAGGGGCTCTGGCGAATTCCTCATCAGAAGATTCGATGGATTCAATCAACGGAGTCAACAGCAACAAGTTCTCCCCTGGAGACGCAATAACCTTCAGGAGCTTTGATTTCATTGCCGATCAACTCGGCAATCTCACCTTGTCTGAGGCAGATCCAATCTTGCCAGCCGAGGAACTAGCCGACATTGCGCCAGTCGGCCCCCAGGACACCGCCATCTCCTTCAACGACTTACTGTGGCGGTCCTTCACATCGCCGAGCATCAGGACAACCCTTTCCTTCGGCGTCCGACTTGCGCTAGGCCTTGAGCCAGCCCGGGTTGGGCCGAGAAGGGGAGAGGTCGTCAATCTCTCTCACAGCTCCGGGGACGTTGCGCATCTGCATCCCGTGCTGCAGACCCGACCTCCAGCAATTCAGTTTGGACACGGCCAAACGCCGTTTCAGATTGGATCTAGAGAGGTCGGAGTCATTCTTACTCTGATAAACTATTCGGAGTCCGACACCAAGTCAGACAGCGGTTCTTGCGCCAGTTCGGACTCTAATTCGGCAAGCTTCCTCCTCTCCCGCGAGATCTTCATGGCTTCAACACCACCTTCTGAGGTACGCCGACTACAAGAGGAGCAACAGGAGGAGGCGCGCCGACTAAGACAAGAGGAGGCCAACCGCGAGGCCCGCAATGACGGGCTACGCTAGGCTGGGCGAGTCGCTCAGCAACAGATCCTCCAAACCAAAATCGGCGACCACGACGTCTTCGTCACGCCACAACAGAACGTTGTGGCCGCCGCAACTCTGCTGGACACACTCCAGCTCGGGCCTGATCACCAAGGCACCCAGACTATCGCCAAGATCAAGGCGATGATCACAGCTGCTACCTGTCAGCAGCAACAGCATCGGCGACACAGTATATACCGACCAACCGTCGGGTTCTTCGGCCGGCAGCTCATCTGCAATCAACGCGACGCTGGGAGAGATGCGGCTCCTTGGCTCCAGTCGGTAGCGCGAAGAGTCTCGGCAAACAACGCTCGGCAATACCAACAATGACAACCGGCGGCGTCGCCAGTACGATCGCCGACCCAATCAAGACCTTCGAGTGCGACTACACCGCGACCTTCGCCAGACCCTAAACGCTCGACGCGAAGAACGCAAAGAAGATGAACGCCGCCGACTGGAGGACGAAAACGAGTGCTTCGGTCTCCACCACGAGCGGCTGCACCGCCAAGATTGGAGTCGGAGCCCTCACGAAGACGAAGGCATCCCAGCCTTCACTCGGGAGCTATAGGACGTCTTTTGGCCTACTGGCCTTAAGCCCACCGGGATTGAAAAGTCACGACGGCAAGACAAATCCCGAGTCCTGGCTCACCGTTTACACCCTAGCAGTTCGAGCTGCTGGGGCGACAGCAGAGTCATAGCTAACTACCTCCCAGTCGCGCTGTGGCGCCTCCCGACTAGGTGGAAGGCCACCATGTGCATAAACGGCCCCGATCCCAGGATCAGTAGTCGGGTATGCACAACAATGATACAACACAGAGTTACAATAATACATAACAGAGTACTTACATATACGTACAAGGAGATCCATCCAGGACAGACCCGGGATGGGCAAAATAATCAACTGGTAAACTAGCGAAACAGCAGAACAGGGCGGAAGCTGGACAAAAACTACTCCACAGGCTCGGTTGGGAACTAGGCTCGAAACCTTCAGAGGTCTTCGTAGTCGGCCTGGTCTTGGAGGAACTCGGCAGCAGTCGGATCTTCGTCTTCCACTCCAAAACCTACTATACATATATATGAACAAGGTGAGTACTTTCGTACTCAGCAAGCCGGGAATGATGCCATGTTGGTTAGACAAGAAAAGCTAAGGGTTTCATTTGCGAAAGACTGCCTTATTAAACTCTTTTCTTTGCAAACACTAGTGAGTTCTAAATTTTAGTTGGCGGACAGAGGCTCACGCCTCCATCCATTCCGCAAGTTGCTTTTCAACAACTCACCACTTAAAGAATCAAGCATGATCATACATGTTCTTATTATCTTTTACTTTGCATTTGTTGGTCCTTTATCTCCCGAGTAGCTACAACCACTCGTTGACCCTGAGACTCGGCCTACACCAAATCTCAGCTGTGGCACTTGATGCCCGCTACACTGGCTACAACCAGCTAGCTAGTCGGACCGCCCTGGCTACAACCCGGGGCTCATCATTCGCTGCCCTGGCTACAACCCGGGAGCATGATCATGGCACTAAATGCCCGCTAGGCTGGCTACAACCAGCTAGCTAGAACACTGCTGCCCTGGCTACGACCCGGGAGCGTGCTTCATCACCGTCTTCTGGCTACAACCCGAGACTGAATTGCCGCCCTGGCCACAACCCGGGGGCTTAAATGACTTTGCTGCCCTGGCTACAACCCGGGAGCATGATCTTCATCCTTTTACTTTTCATTTTACACTTGTTTATGGTGCTTAAACACCCCCCCCCCGGACTCACACAGATCCGTTTCTGGCCACACAGGCCTTCCGTTTGCTTACTCGGCAAAACTCAGGTCACGGTTCCCTTTCCATCAAACACTTTTCACAAATCACTGACAACAAATCTACGCCATGGGAATCGATCCTTAATGATAATACATAGCCAAGCCACACAGGCACTGTCGCTGACATCAAGATTTTCACAAATCATTTCCTTTATTTCACAAAACGTGCCGATACACAAGGTATCGGGTTTTCCAAACTGTTTAGTAAAACCCATCATTTTTCCCAACGACAAAACAACGTTGCAGAGCTAAGCCATTACTCGGCATCGTATCCTCAGATTAGGATGCTAGCGTGCCATCTGAAAAACGTGTGGGGCTCTTCAAAGGGGAAAAATATAACAACATCCTACCAAAATAAGTGCTACTACTGGGCGGGTCCATCGGTTGCGCTTGCATAACCGAGGCCAACAGTTTAAAAAGGTGTAACTAAGCATGCATATATTTTCCAAACAACATAGTTTTGCATATATAGGGAAACAATATGATCAAAAAGGCTTGCCTTGTTCCAAGGAGGGTCTTCTTCGGCGAAGGTGGCTTCGGGATCGTCACGTTCAGGTTCTGCGACAAGCAGAAAGAAACACTGATAAGCAGGAGAAGTAAAACACCAAGGAAAAAGGATCAAGAAGTAGTCGGCTGCAGGGGAAAAGGGGTGCAGTCGGCTGAACCAGGCTTGCGAACCAGGCGACAGAGGCCTCCAAAGCTTGAGAGGATGAAAACTTAGCAGAGCTGGAGCTGGCCGGTTTGCAAAACAAAGAAGAAGGGGCCACGGTTGGCCATATAATATATATAGCCGACGTGCAAGGTTGAGGCATGGTGGAGCTGGGCAACGGCGTGGAGCAGAAGTCAAGATGAACTGACAGGGATATGACAGGAAGTGACTTTGGAGTCCAACTGGTCAGGAGGAGTTGGCAGGCACTATAGCTGCGATGAGACATTAAGGTCAAAGGCTAGGGACACGGTTTGGAGAAATCTCACTGACCAGGCTTCGGGACTGACCACTGGTCCAAGCGTATACAGCTGCGGTTAGGTGAAGATTGATTCTTCACTAGCTTCGGTAGTCGGCGTCCAACGGGTGGGTGCAACTCGGCACGACAAAGAAGCAACAGGTCTCAACAAGGTAGTCAGCCACATCACCGTCTCACTCGGCAGCAAAGAGGTCCGAGTAAGACAAGGATAAGGGCAGGATAACAAGGACTGAGTAGCAACTCTACTCGGCACAAAGAGTAGAGAAGGTAGTCGGCTGGCCGGGGAGAGGGAAAACGGAGGCACAGCTGACAGGATAGGAAAAGATTAAGATCCAGAAAACCAGTTACAACAGGGAAAAGGAAAGCGGGTCTTGACAAACCTCCCCCACCTTAACAGAAATCTCGTCCCGAGATTCGGCTACTCGGCAAGAGCTCCGGGTACCTCAGCTTGAAGGCGATCTTCTCGTTCCCATGTAGCTTCGTTTTCAGAATGGTTACTCCATTGCACCTTGCAGAATTTGATTGCCTTTCGTCTTGTATGTCTGTCCCCTTGTCTCCAAAATCCGAATAGGGCGTTCCTTGTAGGTAATGGTTGCGTTGTACGTTGATCTCTTCTTCCAACGGAACTTGCTCTTCTGGATGCGAAGACATATTCTTCAACTGGACACATGGACACATCTGTGGACTCAGAGAGTTCTTCGCAGGTAAACCTCAGTTGATACGCCACTACCCCGCGTCTGTCGCACGATAGGTAAGGTCCGATATTAGCGAGAGCGCTAGAGCTTATCCACCCATCCATCTCTTTGTCCTCGTATGGGTGATACTCGAGATTTACACATATTCCTATTCTGAAACTCGAAGCTACTCGTACTCGATTATCTGCATAGTTTTCTTCTGCCGGGTTGGGCATGTCTTCAAGCGCTCTCGGATAACCTTAACTCGCTCTTCTGCCTCCTTATCAAAATGTCTGGTCAAAAAAAACCATCTTTGTCTCCTTTACGGTCTGTCCAACAGAGTGGGTTCACACTTGCGTTCCATATAGAGCATTCATTGGGGCCACTGGATACTGGCTGATAGCTTGTTATTGTAGGAGGAACTCGGCATAGGCAGACAGAGATCCCCAGGTCCCTTCAAGCATCCAAAGCAACTAATGATCTTAGCATATCTTCCACGATCTGGTGACTCTGCCGGTTTGCCCATCCGTCTGGGGGTATATGCGGTACTTTGAAATTCAGGGTTTAGTGCCCATTGTCTCATGCCAACTTTGCCCAAAAGTTGGGCAGGTGACTGAGCTCCTTCGGTCAGACACTATCTTTCTTTGGACCCCATGTTGGCAGATAACCTTGGGTCAGCAATACCAGGCTCGGCTTAGCTTCTTGGCCGGATAGGTTGTCTGGACCGGGGATAAAAGTAGCGAGCGGACCTGGGTCCAGTCGATCCACTATTACCCAGATGAATCATGTCCTGCGGGGTCTTAGGTAATCCACGATAAATCCATTTTCCTATTTCTTCCCATTTCCCACCGGGCTTATCCTTTAAGGGCTGAAGCAATCCTGCTGGCTTCTTGATGCTCCTGCTTTAACCCTTTTGCAAATGTCACAAACTGCGACATACTCGGCAATTATCTCGCTGTCATCCAGGCCACCAGTAATGATCCTTTATTATCTTGTTACATCTTGTACTTCCTGGTGGATGGAATAAGCGGAACTCATGGGCTTCGCTTCAAGTCAAGTTCTTGATTTCTTTCTGTCGGGCACGCAAATGCGTTTCCCAAACCAAAACAGTTTCTTTGCTGTCGATGGAGAACTCGGCGGTTTTTCCCTGCGGTCACTGCTTCCTTTAGAGATGACAATCTTTTCATCTACTTTTTGAGCTTCTCTGATCCTGGTCCTCCCAAGTTAGGCTGAATCAGCAAAGTCCGCCAGCGTTCCTGGACTTGACCATATTTATCCTTAGCTTTTCCAGCTCATCGACTTAGCTCGGGGAAGGGCGGGGTCAAGATGCATTACAATTGGAACTTTCCGACTGAGGGCTCGCGCAACAACATTTGCCCTGCCGTGGTAATGTATTCCAAGCTCGTAATCCTTAATCAACTTCAAGCCATCTTCTTTGTCTGAGATTAAGCTCCGTCTGAGTGAATGTACTTCAGACTCTTATGATCAGGTTATACTATCAACACCGGTCCACCAGGGGGGTAGTGTCGCCATATCTTCAAGGCATTGCCAACTACTGCTGACAACTCTAGGTCCATGGTCGGGTAGTTCAAGCCTCATGGCGGCTCTTAACTATAGTCTTGAGGCAATACGAACCACTCTTCCTTCCCTGCATAGCACACAGCACTATGCCTAGTCGGGACGCATCACAAGTATATACCTCAAAGTCTTCCTGACTATCCGGAAGATCAACACAGGGTAGGGTAGTCAGCCTTGTCCTTAACTCCATGAAACTTTTCTCACAGCAGTCACTCCATTCAAACCTCTTCCTTTTTAGCAATCTGTTTCATGGGTTTCGGCAATCCTTTGAACAATCCTCAATAACTCGCAATAATAACCAGCCAACCTAGGAAATTCTCACTTCCGTACCGTAATCTCTCTCT